>JAACJT020000841.1:0-17580 GCA_009936485.2 Gymnarchus niloticus | reverse complement strand
CCCCCCCCGCCCCCCCCCAAAGGCGTGTTTAGATGAGCCCTCCGGGAATAAAACTCGCTTTCGGGGTTTTTTTTTTTTTTGTTGGGGGGGGGGGGGGGGGGGGGGGGTGTGTGTGAGATCCCACATCACATGATAAATATATCCTACAGAAAATAATCTCAATGACATCAAGGACTTAAGTGTTGCCAGCCTTCTGCAGACTTCAGTAAGGACAACTGGATTGTATATCAGGTCAGTGTGATATTTATACAGGAGGGTAAAAAATGAGCCCTGGCTGACTCTGCTTCTGCCCCTGTCCTGCACCTGAAGGGCACACCTGCACCCCAGATGAACTGACAGCATGGGCAAGAGGCTCTAGGAGGATCCATTCAACTGGCTTTTGCAAAAAGTAGCAGTCTTAGCAAAGGTGAATTGTAGACAGAACTTGGCACCAGACGGGTCAGCTTCTAACAAAATTGAACAAATATTTTGGAAGCTTGGGAGCTGTGATGCTCACTCTGGTTATGAACAGCATCCTACTGGTGTCGAACAGGAACAGAAACGGACTGAATATGGCACAGCGTCAGTGCAGCTACACGACAGAGCCGATGCCTTCGTTCATTGGTGGTTCTGCTACTTGGCCTCCTCTCAATCGTGTGTCTCTCTACCTCCCAGCAGCAGCAGCACCATGAGGTCTGAGGCCGTCTTTAGCTCCAGCACGTCCTCCTCTCGCTCTCCGTCTACCGTCTGGTCCACCACCTCCAGCAAACACTCCACCATCCCAGCCTCCACCAGTTGGAGCTTGATTGTGTCTGAGGGAGGGAGGGAGGGGTGGTCAGAGCAGGGGCACCTATCTCGGAAATGTCAGAGCCGACCTGTTATCATTAGAATGGAGACACGCACACACATACACACACCATCACCACAAATAAACATCAGGCACTGTCACCCACAGACACCGATCTGGATAAAAAACATCTAGCGATTCTGGCAATAGAAGAGAGGTGGCAAACTTGGAAGGTCTCAGATTCGAGGTGGACGGACCCAGGAATCGGAGCTGTGTGATTCTGCCTAGAGTGTCACGCTCTGCTTAGAGCCTCACGGACTTCCTTCTGTCTGAAGATGGCCGTGTTCCTCAGGGACCTCGAAAGGGAAACTGACAAACCCATGCCCACAGATCACAAACTCCCCCTGTAACCCCGCTGAACACACCTACTACTGCACCACAAAAATACGATGGTGGACAGCGAATCCCATTGATGACCTCAGCCTTCGGCGACTGTGCTGTCAGCTCTCCGTGTGCATCTAAGCAGCGGATCTCTTCCCTGGGGCAGAAAGTGGGCTGTTGTCTAAGAGATTGATGGGAGGGAAATACATCACAGGTGCCCACAATGAAAGCGCTGTCTCCTGAAATTTGTAAAACCAGGTTCAAACCTGACCACTGACCACACCTTTTCTTCTTCAAACGGCTCGAAATCATGATTGACTGATGACTATCCATGCTCTGGAGAATCATGTAAACATGACGATTGCACAATAAAAACTCGCAGCTAAAAACTTGAGAGAAACATTTTGCATGGACAGCTATAAACCTTTTCAACAATGTGATCTGAGACCCTGTGTTGTTCTCCATCAGCTCCCCTCTGTCTAATCAGGGAGCCACATTTCAGACAGATGCCACCAAGGTCCAACAGAGGGAACGCCTCCACAGGGATTGACAGGCTGATGAAAACAGACATCTAAGATGATGACCCCTCTGTACTTCCTTCAATTAGATGAAACTCAGCACCTGTATGAAGCAATCAAGGTGTTCTCCATTTCTTGCTCTGGAAGGTTTGTGGATGAGCCGGCTAGTCAGCTATTTGTTCTCCAGTCTCATAGCCAACAATGGTAACTTTGTGTCTCAGAAACACCCAACCTGTCCATCACGCTCTTGTAGAAAGACTCACCATTCTCGGCCAGTGGGGTGAGGACTTCAAAGATCATCTCCTTCTTCTCGTGCTCCACCTGCCTCTGGAAGAGCTTTACAAGCTCTTCTGCAATGTTTGTGGAGGCAAACTGCTCCTTACTTGACTCTGTGGGCAAAACATATCCATATTTACCTCATAAATGCTTTCTTGCAAATTGACACAGCCTGATATCAGACTGCCACCATTATACAGGATGTAATGACTGGTGTGTAGCAGCAACAAAAACAACAGCATGTCCCGTCTAGTCCAGTCCATCTGTACAATTGGCTGATGACTGTTTCACCTGAGCCCACCATTCCACTAAAAGGCTGTGCTCACCAAGCTCTGCCAAGCTGCCGAAGGCCACGAGACACATCTCTGTCAGTGATGCATTGTGGGAATGGACACTGAGCAACCTCACTAGGGTGGGGATCACACCCATGCTGATCAGCTGTGCTTGTAAGGAGTCTGGAGAAAAATCAATGGAAATTCTGATTAAAAATGAAGGCTTAGAATATACAAGCGACATCTAGAATGACTAGGTATGACGTAAGAAGCAGTAGAAAAATTTTAACCTTGATAATTTTTTATAATCAGTTCTGGAGGAATCACTAACTGGTTGAACAATGTTCGGTATTAGGAAATGAACAATGTACATAACAGAAGGGGCAGAACGACATTCTCACAAACATTACAGATATATTACAGCCCCAATGCAGGCATTCTTTTTTAGTTTTTAATTATATCCAGATAACTACAGGAGCTATACAGTGAACATGGGAATTCAAAAGTAGTAGGGGTTCACAAGTGTTTTCAGTCAATAAATACTGAATATCTGTATATCCAGAATAAATTCTCTTGAAAACAGGCATGGTTATACTTTGTTACATGTCTCAGCTCTGACTGGCCAACATTATCCAAACCCTGACTTTGGCTCAATAAATGGATCTTGATTCTGTATATGGGGAAAAGAGAAAAAAAAAAAGACTCCCAAAACACCACCTGGCAAGTCAGTACTTTTGCAGGTCAATACTGAATTTCTACATATTTATGTACAACAACGCATCTTTATTACCACTGAATCAGAAAACGGACACATTCATTGCCCAAAGAGATTCATTGGCTCAGCAGGACATAGAAATGTACTGAAGCTTGTAACAGAATGGTCAAGAGGGGAGCAGGTGCATTTAAATAGACTCTGCAGAGAGCTGAGGAATCAGACCCAGGTCAGCCATCTCCCAAAGCACTGCTGGCCCATTCTAGATTCATCACCAGCCATCCACATGTTGATCAGCTTCAGTTCAGCTTTTGTTACTGTATTTTTTATTCACACAGTTCGTGCAAAGGGAGGTCAGAATGCCTGTGTTCATTGTGAGAGCAATGACCTGTCTGACTCTTGGGTGAAGGTCAGGATTTAATTACCCCAGTTTATCAGCTGCAGAGTATTCACTCCAACTGATGGGCTGCAAGCTGGGGCAGAGGGTCTTCAGCAGGAAAATGCTGCCCACCCCTTCCCCCCAGATGCAGCCGCCATCAATACTAATGACAGGTTCCATTAGGCACTGAGACAGTTTACAAACAGCCAGCTGCCAGCTTATGCAGGAGCCCATGTGCTGTGTAATTGCCATTTTGTCATCTGCAGATCGCGTGTCATGCTGGATTTGGTCACATGGCCAGTTTCAGCCAGCCTTCAGCACCTGCTTACCCACATACTGGGCTGGAAAGTGGGTGCTGGACATGACTATCATCATTCAAATGGGGGGAAAAAAAAAAAAAAAAAAAAAAAAAGCTGGCCGGTCATTCAGCAACACAAGTCCCAAACAAGCGTGAAATGAGCGGTCTTCACCTACTTACTCCACTGTTTGAGAATTTAAAAGGGCTTTGATTCATGTATCGGGTGTAAATGTTTAAAGGTGTAAATGGTGCCCTTCAGTGCAAAGTGTTGTATTACTCTTATTAAAGATCTACAAGATCAGTGGTATATAGAACAGAACTGGTGTAGAGTCAGATTATAAGATATTGAGGTACGAAACCTATGCAGAAAATCTCATTTTGCACAGAAGCCCCTAACAGCTGTGAGATGTAAAGGGGACCTCCATTTTGAGTCTTATCACCAGCTGGGCGCTCGCTGGCGATGAGTAATGCTGTGACCGAGGTGGTCTCCCACTTGCCAGCCCATCGCTGCCAACATGATGCAGGAGCTTAACGCATCACCCTAGCAGTCAGCCAGGGAGAGGGCAGAACGTGGTGGGCAGCAGCTGTGTGGAGCTCCATGCCAAAATGCAGCCTTCAGATCTCATCCTACTAAGAGAGACGACATGATCCATGGGGAGGACAGCGCAGTCGGGTCTATGTGTTTCAAGCTGGGTAAGGTGATCAGATAATTCAGACTGATTTCTCCGTACACCACATGTATATCACAATGAATTGTCCAAAACAAGCCAGGCTGAGAAGCCCTCAATCAGCTGAGTGGAGAAAGCAGGCACTGCAAGTAAACACAGGGGTTAGATTTTAGTTAAACTTTAAACTGAAATACACAAGTGTTTAGAGGTGGGGAGAGTGTAGGAGGGGGATTATGTCAGGGTATAAGCAGAGATGAAAGTCATCCTTTTTCCTTCTGGCAACGTGCAGGATCGGAGAGCTTGTGGCACAGCTTTTTATAAACACCGTACTGGCCTCCGGGGGACAGAGGAAGCAGAAGTTAGAGGATGAGCTGACAGCAGCCGCATCCTCGCTCACGCCAATCATCATAGCATCTGAAAGGCTTGACTTGCTCATGTACCAGACAGATAAGAGTACTGTCCTTCTGCCCATGAAAAAGCACTCACGGATGATCCTCCACCAGCGACTCAGCAGACAGGACAAACTGACAACAGAGGCCGGGAAAAGACAGGGCGTGTCTTAAATAGGATCGCAGCATGCCTATTGGGAAGTCCACTGTCAGCCAAGATGTACCTCAGCTTACAATGGCTGGCTACAAAAAAAGGCTGAATGCTAACTTACTGTGAATCAGTGAAGAGAAATGTAGTGTTGCATTTTTAAAAGTTATGACTGCGCGATGGTCAACCTTCTCCCAGAAGTGCTGGCGCTGCAGGTGGAGCTGGAGTGGAGGAATATTTAAAACAGCCCCAGTCTGGTCATGAGTCTGGATCACGGCTCTGAATCTTTGGGGAAACGTGATCTGCTGCAAAACCAGCACAATGCAAACTGACAGCAGCAGTAAACATTAAAAAAGGTTGTCACATTATAAATAAGCATGTTTACCTTGACAGCACGACCCTGGCCAGGATGGGCAATTGAAGATGTATGGATGTTTACCTTAAAGGAGCTAGGAAAGCACGATTTTAAAAAAATTCACCCGAGAACTGAAAAGAGCTGGAAGGAGAGAACGAGCATTGTCTTGGGCACCCAGTCTTGGCTAGTGTCTCAGCCTGCACATTATAATGAGGGTCTCTGAGCTCCCTTAGCGGCGATCGCTCCAGCAAGCAGCCGCTGAAAAACGAAGCCAATTAATCAGACAGCATCATTCAACTGGGCACCAGCTGCAGGCTGTCACACGGCTGGGGCATACAGCAGCACTCAGCACCTCCAAAACACGCTGGGAATGAATATGAAATGTCATTTTTCCAGAAATAAGGGGGTTCTGTACACGGCTGCTAAATTGGTGTGATGACCTGGTTTAAGGCTAGAGAACGAGTCCTTTCTCTTTAGCGGTTCCCCCAATTACGTAACCAAGACTGTAACTCAGTCCAAACAGAACTACAGGAATGCCGATGCACAGTCAGGTCCATTTCATTTTGAAAGTTCATGTGTCCAGCTGTGCAAGAAACACAAAGGGATGAGTTCTTTCGTGAGGGTCCAACCTTGAGGGGCAGCTGTCTCTCCGGTTGGGCCTGTAGTGACAACGACTGAACTAACAGCCTGCAAGTCAGCAGTGGGTGAGAGACTGGATTTCAAGATGAGAGTAAACAAACAGCTTACCATTCCTCTTTTTCAGTCTAAGTATTAGGATGTTCCTTCGGGTGAAAAAGTAATCTTCAATGTTAAAGGCTATTTTCCTGTATTAGTTGAAGATGGATCAATCCATCTGCCAACCACATATCATGATTAGGGTATTAGGTGGTGCATTGAGCCCATGCAAGGAATCCCAGGGCACAGTGCAGGAGTGACTTCTGGGCAGGATGCCAGTCTATGCCACAACAGCATATACTCATACTGTATGTGTAGTCAAATGAAGGCCACCTAAACGGTGAAGACCAACCTTCAGCATACACATCTTTTCCCTGTCTTCCACATCAGTCACAGTGTAACATATTGGCGTAGGTAACTCTGTCCATGTCTGTCACGGACGCAGAATAATGCATAACAGCATGAAATCTCTGTTAATGTTCTTGCCATAAGGAAGACTGTAGCTCCTTGGAAATATTCCAGGAAGCCGATATTTCTTCTTCATGCTTTTATACCTCCGTGCCACAAAAGCTGAACAGAGATCTCCTTTAGAGCCGAGGAACTGTTCGTCCTTTATGATCAGAGGCATAGAGTCAGCGTTAATAAACAGAACAGAAAAGGAGGAGGATGTGACATCACAGTAACCTGTATTCAGCACCCTGAATGGCAGATGAGCTACCCAGAGTTACTTTTCATGTAGGTATTCATATGTAGATATTCCCAGATGGCATCCAATATACCTCACTCACTCTGCATTCAGAAGTACGTTTTCATCGCCTGTCAGGACCTTTCAGTTGCGGCTCTTGGAAGCAGCTTTCAAGTAGATCCTTTATATTTCCTACCATTCGAGCGCTGCAGACTCATTTTGTGATTTCTGAAAAGATACCAGCTTCAATAAACACCCCAGCTAATCCTCAAACTGAACCTCAGATTGCGGGATCTGCATCAAGTGGATCCTATTTCAAAGAAGCACAGCACCATCTTGGAAGCTTACTGGACCAGCACTATGCTAAGACCCAGTTATTCTGACCAAGGAAAATAGCCTGCAGCTTTCACTGTTAGCTCCCTTCAATCCCCAGGGCAGGTACTCCTGCTATAGGCAGTCTGAGCTCCTCCAACAAGCTTCTCCTACACCCACTGAAGCAAGCAGACACGGTTACAATATTTTTTGCAAACCTGGACAGTTGGTCTCTGCACTGAGATCATTAAAGTTATTTTAACCTAGGTGCTTATTGTCCATAATGCCAACGAAGTTTGCCAAGCACATTGTAAAATAACCACATTTAAGGTTAGAGGTGTCCAGTTTTAGACTCCGGACTGGTCCTGCTTGGATATATAGTAACATATCTACCCGTATAAATGGATAAAGAATGCAAATGAAATGAATATGCGAAGGGATCCATGTAGCCAGATGGGCCTGCATATCAGAGTAACTTTTTACCATCACAAATGTGAGGGGGCAGGTTGGCGGTGCGACTCACGGCTGTCATAGCAGATGTTGCCTAAGGCCCGACCCGTTTGGAGCAGGACTTCTTGGTCTTCGCAGTGCAGCAGCTGTAACAAGGGAGGGATGAGGCTGGCATCCACGCAGGGGATCCTCATGAACTCTGTGGAGGACAAGTGCAGGCTGACCATGGGAGGAAGGCACAAAGCTGAAGGAGTCAAATTTCACACAATGGTTTACTCTGGAGAGCACTTACAACATGAGGCACTGGACACATCATGAATAAGACCCATAATACAGACCTCTCCATGACATACAGGTTGATATATATGGTAGTTGTGCACATACAGTATCAGTTTAAATTTTATTCATCATTATGGACCTCAATTTAAAAGCAGCACTGACATGTTTTGATTGGATGACAAGAGATTTGATAAGCATCTTGGAGCTCCAGCTCAGTCAGAGCCTTTGGTGGGTCAGAAAGTCAAGTGCTTAACTCTGGTTTTCTTCCTTTATTTGTTCCTGACATGTAACACTTGAAAGTTTTTTAGGCAACTGGCTACCTTTTCATGATGAGGTTGCACACTTATTCCAGTATGTTTCCTACTGCCATTACTGTCAAAATTTAGATTTTATTTCCTTAGTATATAGCCACAGTTTAATAATCAAGCTTGCTATCCTCTTAAGATCACTTAACATTAATAGCTTATTGGCTCCCACTAACTGTCAAGATTCCTGAATTTAAAAGGTTTGTATTATTTTGCCAGAACTTCCTGTGAGTTAATGCACACCTTTGGTCTGGCTAATGACACTGTGACCTTCTCTGTTGTCTATATGCAAATCAGTCTCGTATTTAAAAGCTCCACAGACAAAGTGATTAAACTCATTCTCTAGGTTAATGAGAAGTATCAACCACAGCTCAGCCGTCCTGTCTCTGCTACACTTCACGCTTATTTTAAAGCACCTGAAAATGTTAACACGTCACTTGATATCCAATTTAGGTCAATTTGTCTCACTAGGTCCCTTTTGCCAGTGTCTTTTTTTCTGTGAAAAATGGAACTGAATTAACCCCGAGGAATAAACATTCCAGACTCTCTGCACTGGCTGATAAGAAAAATGCTGCGGTCATGTCACACAAAAGGGCTCTGATAATGTCACAGCATGGTGTATCATCACAAGGTATAACAGCCCCATCACACAAGTACAAACGTCTGTCTGATGCCATCCATCCAAATAAACACTGCAGATGTTGTGTGAATAAGCATTACCATTTAGATCAATAACTTCATACACTTTCTGAATACAACAAATGCAGTTTAGCACTTCACAAATACTTCACAATATTCTATGGAATAACACAATCGAAAAAGTCAGATAGCCATATAAAGGTTTTCTTTTGTACTTTCATTTCAGTACTGAGTGACTGGATGAAAAGGACCTTAAAGAGTCGTTATTTAGTGGTACAGTTCTTCCTGTGCGACTGCAGACACTGTGCCGTTACATTCCTTGGTCGTTAGACAAGTAGGCATTGAAGTTAAAGGTCCCAGAACATAATGTCAGGGCATGAGAAATCTCCAGCTCGTCATCATTTCTAATTCATTCTGCGGTTTGTGTTATTTACATATATTTCTGATGTTAAATTGGATTTGGTTTAAGAAAGCTGTATAGCTGCATTTTACATTATGTGGAAATACTGACTCAACTGCAGCTACCACATGAATATGAATAAATTCTGGCACATTCCATTCTTCCACCCACCACCAGCTAATCTGTCTACAGATTAGCATTATTCCTGTTCATCCCACTCATCCATCCGTCCGTCCGTCCGCCCTCTTTAAGCTTTTCTTACTAATGCAAACTCATCATCACCACTAAAACAGTTGATTTTCTTTATTTACCATGGGCAGGTGAGATTTAACCAGACTCTGAGGGAGTATTCTTGTTTTGTAATACTGTGAGAACCGTGTTTAAAAAAAAAGTGTCTGACTGAAACTACTGCCAAAAGGCAAACTCTGTGCCGCACATAAACATTCACAATCCCTGATTTACAAACACAATTTGCTATAAGTAACAAAGCCAAATGCCAGCCGTTGATTAGCTAAGCCAGAGCTGTCACTGTGTTCTTTCAGTGAACAGTCAAGGTGTCAGGGGCTGCCTGTGAAAGCAGTGATCTTGGTAACACCCTGCTTGAGTTTTGCACCTTCCAGACCTAAGCACAATGTCACTTGATAACAGACCAGCAAAGAACAAATAACGATGCACAGAACACAGCGAGTAAATGTAGCTCAAATCAAGATGGTAATTTGAAACACAAGACAATCAAATGAAAATCGCAGTCTGAAAACCTGCCGGAGTGAACATTACCTACCGTTCTTGGCGACTTCAGCGATGACATTGGCTACCTTGGAACAGCAGGAGGCACGTGGGTCCAGAAGGGCAGGGAATAGTGAAAGGACCCTGGCCTTCCAGATCTTCTCACTGGCCTCTGCATCTGGGGATGATGGTGAACACAATACAATGACTTCCCCTTAGGGAAGAAATAAAGACAGGTAGAACTAGAGGGAAGACTGACTGGAATTTGGGTGTGTGAACATTACAGTTTATGAGCACTAACTGGTAATTCTCAGTTCCCTAAACCATAGCCAGGGTTAGAATTAATACCAAGTGCTTGTAGAAAACAATGCCAAAAATAAATTGATTGCTATTTCTCTTGGAGATCAACACAGCCTCATCTGCTCCTGCAGCTTCTGGGCTTCTCAGACTAGACACCCTGACCAGTTCTCCCAATTTCAGCAGCTCCACACTCGATTCCTCTGATCCCTCACTGTGCAGTAGCTGTGGTTTAAGACTGAGGGCATTGCGATGGAGTGTGGAACTGTGCTGAACTATAACAATATTTAACTAAATTCAGTTTATTTTTATATAGTGCCTTTCACCACACAATTGCCCGAAGACACTGAACAGGAGTGCATGGAAATGACATTGTAACAATCATGAAAAAAGGTAAGAAAAAAATGGAGGGGAGGAAACAGCAGCTCCTGAGCAAGGAGGAGAAAAAAAAAAAGTCAACTGACCACACACTCCCTAGGTCATGCTACCATGCTACAGAGGTGGAGGCAACATCCCAGACAGACAAATGTCCTGGTGAACTTTGTAAATTTCTCTGTGCTTCCATCCAACCCAGTTCAGCATAGGACCGCCCCCTTCATCCCCCACCGAGATGTAATACAAGATGTTAAACTGCTGCTCTGCTCATGCACTTTTCTCTCTCCTCCCACCTCCCTTTCCGGGGTGTTGATTTCAGAGGTCTAGATTCAAGTGATCCCCCTATATGTCTGTAGACCTATGGTGTCCTCCTTCTCTGTCACCTGCCCATCCTGACCAGCTTGCAATCATCTGATCCACCAAACCTGTTATTCAACCTGATCATGTGACTGCCTCTTCCAATACGCTGTTGTCCATCTGACTGTTCTACCTCACTGATGTTCATATTGTTCTAGTGAACTTAATGAACCTGCCTGGTGCTAGTCAGACATGATGGGTTTCCCGCTTGAGTCTGGTTCCTCCCAAGGTTTCTGCCTCCTGAGGGAGTTTTTCCTTGCCGCTGTCGTCTTTGGCTTACTTTGGGCCCAGGATTATGTAAAGTGTTTTGGGACAATGCTCCTTGTTAAAGGTGCTATATAAATAAAATTAAATTGAAAAGAATGTCATCTCAAAGCCACAGTGCACCATGTGCAATGAGAGCAAAACAAAACCTACCAACAAACTCAAAAAGTGCCAAAGGCAACAGACTAATCATTTATCATTTCAAGCCTGAACGTCACACCCTCTTCGTGGAAGAGGAGCAATCACACAGAATTTCTCTTGGTTTACAGCCTAGCCAACATTTCTCAGATGATGCCAGATCGTCTCAAACAGGAAATCACACTCAGAAACTGGTGGTCATGATTGAGCCTCCATCAAACAGCCCTGGCTTTCTGATGGCTGACCACAGCACCTCCCAGGCAGGAAGGCCAAATACCAAGAGGAGGCCCATGTTAGATGTGTGTCAGATGTACTACAGCACTCATTAGTAATACATTCATGTAGAATGTGTGAAGCGAAATAAATTATTAAACTGCTGGAAGGAAGAATCATAAGCCTCATGTAGTACTGAAGAATCTGTGCACTTACTGTTGTGAGCCAGGGCTTTGAGCAGACAGTCCAAGCAGCTTTCAACATTGTCCACTGTGCTGTCAGCAGATGCTAGCTGCAGCTTTGCCAGGACCTCACACAGGCTGTCTTCTGCAGGAGCGTGGAGACACAAGAATTGGACACTTCAGGTCAAACACATGGTCACACGCACAAGCTGTCGCCGTTCAATCGAGCAGGCAGAAGAATCTCTGGGCTATGAACTGTCTGATGTCCTGGCATGGAGCAACCGTAAGGACACTGTCATACTGTAGGAGCCAGTAGAGAAGATGAGGTCAAACCTCCCATGAAAAAAGGAACCCGCTTCCTTCCTGGTGTTCCTCCAACAATAACATAGGATTCAGATAATAACAAAGACACATTCCATTTCAAAATCACTAACCTACACTAGTCTGAGTGTACCGTGTAGGGGTTTTAGTGACTTGATGAACAGTCATTGGTCTCCTCATCATCTCCTCTTCACTTGATTTAAAGTAGACCTAAACAGATTTTTACCAAGACATTCTTTTCATATGTCAGTAAAGCAAGTAAAAGCACAGTCAGTCAATCCATGGATATTTTGAGCTTATCCCTGTAAACAACCAGATATGAACAATCCCACACTTGGGGGCGGGGCTTGTGACTACCACCATCACACCGTTCAAGAGCCTCCAATTTGGAGCATTTTGAAAGTGGCAGCTCCAGAAACATGATGGTTTGGGAGAAACACGACTAAGAGAACTTCCAAAGTGGTGCACTTTTGAGACACCAACACAAAGTCCAGAGCCAAAGTGAGACTGAGACCTGCCAGCATGGGTCCCGCTTCTATTTACCCTAACACAAGGGAGCAGTATTGAAGCTCTGGTCTGGACACTTCATTCATGAGAAGATGCGTGTGGGTTTAATCAAATTTAACTTAAAATAGATCAACAGAGAACAATAAAATCCCTTCATTTCTTTAATAACTGTGTGTATAGGGTCATAGTGAGTCTTTAGCCTAGAAAACAAAGGACACAAAGTGGGGGATACCCAGGGTGGGAAGGCAGTCCAGCAGGACCTTAAAATCAACATCTGTGTAACAGCTATGAGACAATCCAGTTCTGCATTGATGAAAGCATCAAAGCTTGCCTCTAGGATTTAAGGGTATAAATATCATCATTTATATGGCATGTACTGTGTTGACAAAGGGTGCCACTGTGATTAAATAAAAAATGTTATATATCCAAAAGGCAGTCAGACATTTACTTCATGTCAACACTCTGGCTGTCAGAACTAATATAGTTACAGGTTGGATTACTGCTAGGCGAAATGTCGCAGATTTTACTCAGTATAATAAAGCAGACTAACTAATCAACACGTGGTTTAGTTGACAGCAATACTGGTAGCGTTAATCCTAAACTCTCTTAAAAAAAAAAAAAAAGTCTAGGTTGTCGCCTACGTCAAGTGCCTCATATTGTATCTAGAATTCCTAATATAAGGGAGGAAGGAGTACAATAAAAGGCAACAAATGTGTGCTAACAATCATGCAAAATGCGCGTTGTACTTCCACTTGTTTGGCACCCCGACATGAGATCAAAAGAATAACGTGCGTATAGCGGTCCAGTCCGCCCATTTATCATGCCTGGCTAGCTGGCTGCCTCCGTCAACCTCAGCGTTATCGTCTCCGTGATATCCATTCATTAAAGCCATTAAAATAACTAGCGACGAATGGGTCTTCCAGTTGTTTTATCGAACGTTATTAAATGTACAATTACACGGGCAATCAAGTGCCAGTACTTACCCATTCGGTTCGGTAAATGATCGTCGGTCCAGAAAGCAGCGTCTCGTGTGAAGACAGTCGGTCCAGCAGGACAGTATGAAAAACGTCGAAGTCTGATTATTACTCGGGCAAGGCCCACCTTTCTCAGAACCAAAGACTCGGAATATTAAGAAGATACACACTTAGATCATGAACCGACAGCAAACCTAAGACCTGCAATCACGGCTACTGCATGAACAAAGAGATACAGCTGATGAGATCCCTAAAAAGTCACACTGCTATTCACTGAGCACGCAGTGTCATAGATAAGTCTAATTACCATCTAATTGATAAAGTGCTTTTTCTTCGGTTTCCCTCAGTCCTCCGGCGGGGTCTACTGCGATTTAGCAATAGGGACCCTTAAGTGAGTCCAATCCCACCCTCCGCACACGATTGGCCAGCGGTCAGCTTTGGCCGCTGAGGATTGGTCAGTGCTGCCGCCATGTGTTATAAAAACCTTCGCAGGCACAGTCTGCTCTGAATGTGGAGTTTAGCAGTCGTACTATGAAGAAACACTGTATATTACAGTATATACGACGTTAAGGTCCGTGTTACAGAAGAACACAATTACGACCGGAACCAACACATGGTGAAAAGAAAGACAGGTGCAAGGTGCGCGGATCCACCCACCCAGTACACCTTTCTAGCTGGTTCCCAGAAGCCCATAAGCACTGAAACTGCTGACAGAGGGAATTAATGAAATGTTGTATTATTAGAAAAGAACAATGACCCACGGAGTTCTCAACAAGTAATTATTTAACGTGCCTATATCACATTTGTCTGAAGCTCATAAAACAATTAAACAAGTAGACTGATAGGACGTCCATCTCACAGCATAACTTTCTGAGCATAAGGCACATGTTGGGATCAGATAAAAATGACTTAATTTCTTCTGTTTCTGAACATTCAGTCTGAAGAAATCCGTAATGCCACCTTCCGTAGGGTACCAATGAGAGAAAATTTCTGGGGAGGGTTGGCAATTAGTTAATACTAGGCAGCCTATCAACTACTTAGCTACTTAAAAAAAACCGGGACATACAAAACATTTTCTGGAACAAATACCCGGAAAGAACATTTGAGCGAAAACCGTAACGGGTGGCAACCTTAATTTGAAGGCATCAGTATCCATCATAAAAGTACTCATCTTCTACTGTTATCTTTTTTTTGGTTCATTCACAGCTCTGAAAGACGAGTTCTTCCATTTAGCTGTTCCGTTTACAGGGCCATGAATGTACTGCGCTTCTTTAAGTAACTTCACTAGTATAATTACGGTTCGTGTTTTGGTTGAAACGCATTCATCTTCACAATGTAGGGCGCCATCTAGTGAGGAGAATTGAGGAAGCTTCATTTTTTACACTACTTTGTGAATGGACGTTAGACAGTAATAATACAAACGTCGTCATTACACATTATAATGGATATTGCAGAGTATATTACATATTGCGCTTTTAGCAAATGCAAAATTTTTCTCAGGTTTGCTCTTTTGGTGAATTCCTGCTCCATTTGTACCTGTTTATAAAAACGGTGAGGCAGATTTCTACACCTTAGACTATAACCTATCTGGGGAGTGAGTACCTACCTAAGGGCTCTGTAAGCTAGACTAAACAGGTATGTTTTAAGCCTAGACTTAAAAACAGAGAGTAAACCAGAGTCCCACACTGCTGCTGGAAGACCATTCCACAGTCACAGAGCTCTGTAGGAGAATGCTCCGCAGCCCAAAGTAGCTTTTTTCACTCTTAGGACTATAAATTACCCATCCCTTGAGAATGAAGCAAATGGGGTTGGGGGGGTAATATAGAACCAAAAGATCAGACAGATATTCATGAGCTAAGCCATGGAAGGCCTTATACATTAGTAATAGTATTTTAAAGTCAGCATGTAAAGATGACAATACAGGACTAATATGATCAAACATTTCCAGTTAGGACTCTGGCTGCAGCATTATGCACCAGCTGAAGTTTGTGTAACAACCCAGAATTATGTTCAGTGAACAGAGCTTTTAAACTATTAAGGCCAATCTATAACTGATTAAGGCATGGGTTACTTTTTCACCATCAACTGAGAGCATCCCCCAAACCTTGGCTATATTCCTCAGATGGAGGAAAGCTGTCCTAATGATATTCCTAATGTGAGCTTGAAAGGACATGTCTGGGTCCTTTAAGACATCAAGATTTCTAACCAGTGTGCTCAGTTTAAGTAAGCATCCATTAAATTTTACATCAATAATCTGTTCTTGAACCACTCTAGGACCAAGCAGCATTACCTGTTTTATCTTGATTTAAAAAAAAAAAAAAAAAAAAAAAAAAAAGTGAAAAATTGACAGCCATCCAACTCATAATATCTACTAGACAATCTTCGACAGTTGTGACAATTCACAAGGTTTAACTGATACATAGTTTAGTATTAGCGTAGCAATTAAAATCAACACCATATTTTCTAATTATGTTACCAAGTGGCAGCATATACAAGGTAAACAGCAAAGGGCCTAACACTGAGCCTTGTGGAACACCATATTGTAATGATTCGGAACACAGTAGGATGCAATTGCAGAATCACAAGATTTAATGGTAGTCAATACAGGCAGGATTTCCAAAAGCTAGTGGTTCATCAAAAACATAGTCGTGGTCACAGGCAATAGGTCAATTCCAGGGTAGAACAACAAGCACAGCAAACAGAACCAAAACATAAGGCCGAAGGATAAGTCAATAACAATCAGGACCATACACTGGTAACTACTCAAGCTCACCAGCCTACTCAGTAAGGTTCACAAAAACATAATACCCCACAAGGAGGGATCTGAACTGCAGGGCTAAAGTAGGAGACTGAATAAGGCCCGGCTGGAAACTGGTTGATGATAATGAATGAGGCACGGCTGGTCATTACTCAGGGGATGATGAACAGGAATGGCAGGTTAGAGGTAGAGTAGCTTGGTGTGGGTGTGACATATATCAACACTCCTACGTGGATCTACAGAGTTAGCCATGTTTGATCTGTGAGACTGTGACAAATTAACATTGTCTTAAGTCTTGCTTGAAATATCCTGTTCTTGTGTCTTAACCATCTGGTTTAAATAACTGTCTCTAAGTGAGATATGTAACGTAAATTTATCCCATGTCATATCCAGATATATAAAATGCATTCAGAAACTATTCAGACCCTTTTACTTTTTCAGATTTTGTCTAGCAGCCTGATGACAAAATTATTTAAATTTTTCCTTCATTGATCTATATTTAATACCCCATAATGATAAAGGAAAAGTCAGACATATACTATCAAGACTGGAAGTAATTCTCAGACTGCAGTACAGAAATGAGAAATTAAACTTTGCAACTATAGAAAAGGGACAAAATTTAAAATGGTCACACAGTTAATGAGTAACAGGCAAAAGCAATTGTCTGAGCAGTGTTTCATTAAGGAGGACTGTTCGTGATTAAGTGTGGATGTGAGGAGGACTGCAGTGTGTGACAGTTTAGGTGGGTATAAAAAGAATGCTTTGAAGAGATGGGGATTAAGTGTAATTCAAATACTTGACCTGAATAATGAACTAACCAGTCCCACAGTACTTTGAGCTCTTTCTTGTCATTAGTATTTTCCAAACATTCTGGATACTGCAGCTTTTTTTTTCTTAATCCATTTTAAAGTCTTCTATTTCTCCTAATGTTCTGCATCTGGCATCTCAGGTAATCAGGAAACTCACCTTCTGCATGCAAATCACATACAATGCTGGAATCACGCACACATCTCAGGTAACTCACCTTCTGCATGCAAATCACGTGCAATGCTGTAGTCATGCACAATTCTGGTACTGACCCAGTCATACTCACAGATTTCCTGTAATTACATTGTAATATCTTGTTTCTCTTAGTTATTGACATGCCCAAATGTGTTGAATATGCTTTTTATATTTGTATTTATTTTTTTACTTCAACAGCTAGGGGATGAACAACCAGACATGACTCAAGTAAAGAGAGATTTATTGTTGGTATTTATGCTTATTGTAGCTTTTCTTAAAAGAACCACTGACAACCAAACATGGGCCAGACTACCTTTACACATACCTTTTTTGTTTAACACAAAAGGGGATGGGGGTAGTAAGCTCTGAGAATACACAAGGACCTAACCGCCCAGGACCTCAAGCTTCTGCAAAGGACTGTCCAAATGGCCTCCAAGATCAGCGGCACAGACCTTCCACCCCTCTAGTCTGTCTGCCTCTCTCGCTGCCAGAAAAGGACCACGGCGATCATCAGTGACGCCAGCCACCCAGCACATTGCCTCTTCGCTCTCCTACACTC
>JAACJT020000840.1:0-17580 GCA_009936485.2 Gymnarchus niloticus | reverse complement strand
CATTACTGTTACCATTTGACACAAGCCGTGCTTTATTTTTGCTCTGACATTAACTCTAGTCAGAATAGGCAAAATGAGCTTGTCTCAGCCTGTTATGCTGCCAGTGTTATGGAAGTGGACTTTTAGGTGTACTCATGTGTAATAAGGTCATCATACATTACGGGGTTTTTGATATAATTTGTGTAACCAGATGACTATTACCGTGAAAGACAAAATGATTCATTCTGAGCTTGATCATTACTGATGCTCTGTTCAGGAATATAGTACATTACAACCTTTCTAGTATAAAATAAAAACATATAGGTAGACCTATACAGTTGTTAAACTATGGAATCAAAGCAAAGTACAAATATTTCCTGTGGCACTATGCTTAGAACCATAGTTCTAATATGTACATTCATAGCACTTTTAAAGTGTTTAATCAACAGGAATACATTTTTCCCAGCAGTCAGTGTTTAAACCCTTAATAGATTGTGTTTTAATAGAGGAGGATGCAAAATGACGTGGAGACAATCTGGATTTTTGGCTGCAGTTTGTAAGACAACTTAATGCGTCTATCGTGAGCACAAGGTGCCATATATTTGGCAGAGGTGGACCATTGATTTCAACTTTAACTGGTATTTATTGTGTCGGTGTTCCTGAAATGAAAGCTAGCTGGCTGACCACACAAGAGTGAGAAGGCCTTCTCATACTGAAAATCCATAAGCTGGCCGCTTTGCTTTTCCCCTAAATAGGCTTTTCTCTAACGTCCTAATTATTTCCAGTGTCATGTTTGTGGCATTCATACACCACACCCATAGTAATCAAATACCTACAGAGTCTTGTTTCCATGGGTAATGTCAAAAGCAGAAACACACAAGAAAATACATTATAAATAGTAGCAAGAGAACAGCTGGGACAAGAAGAGAAAAAGAACATTAGAAGTTCAATATGAAAAACAGAAGCATTGCTATATGTGCTAAAATAGCTCAGTTGGGAGCGTGTTAAACTGGAGATATAAAGGTTCCTGGTTCAATCCTGGGTTTTGGCACCCCGCTGGTCCCTTTTTCCTAATTCCCTCTGGAGATGAATAAAGTACCATCTCAGAAACCAGAGTAACACATTTTCTAAATACTCATACATCTTCCTTGCATTTCTCCAATACAGGGTCACAGTGAATTTTCAAATATGTTGACTATAAATGAGTCATTTTCATTTAAACATGCAAATAAAAGAAATAAACATGTGAATACCAAAGCATTTGTAATTGCAGCAATTTTCTGGGAGAAGTGCAGGGGTGTCAAAATTTTTGGCCATGACTATATATACAGTATATGCAATGGCATCTACCCATCAAAACAAGAAGGTAGGTCAATCAAACCATCATTTGATGAGCAATCTGTTGGCGTTCAGGTGGCCTCAATGAAGAGTTAAGGTTCTTTCCTCATGTTTATAGGAATATAAAATGTCTTTGCCAATGTTAGAACTTTCTGCAAATCATAGCATGACTGACAGTAGATAATACATGGTGTGGGTGAGTTATGACAATTTCATTACACTTAGAAAGCCATTAGAGATGCTTAGAGGTAGATTTTTAAGACAGTACATAAGCAGAATCATTTTTATGCTAACATTACCCCCTTCGGCATAGCAATTGTGTCAAAAAACAGAAATTATTAGGGGAAAAAAACTCCTTCTCCCAACATGGATTATTTCCAATTTATAGAGAAATATAGGTTTGGGGCTGTTGGTTTTGCGGGTCTCCCGAGTTCGATATAGATGACTAATTAGACTATTTTGCATACCTTGCTGCCATTAGTTAATGTGGATCTTATTTCAAAAAGTATTTAATAAAATAGCGAATATTTATGCACACTGAGCAGAGCCAGGAGTTTAAATGTGGCTGGCAGCCATCAGTTTGATGTTCACGGCATTTGAAGTGCGAGTCACTGATGGAATCTGATGAAGCTGGATTTTTGTCATAAGGCACTGACAGAAGATTAACAGCGAGCTAAATGAAATTCGTTAAGTGTCCTACATTATAGGTTACAGTCATGCTTAACAGAAGTAATTCCTTACCCTTAAAATATTGTTAATCTTAATAATTCTGGGTATTCATGTCAAAATGATGATCCAGGGCACAGTAAAATTTGCCAACAGAGTGGCTGAATTTAACTCAACAGGAACACTGCTCACGTTAAGACCAGAAGCATTTGTGTACATGTCCTGTTTGTTCAGAGAAAGTACAAAAGACTCGGCTGGATTGAGATAATCACAAAAAAAAATCCAAGAACATCCCAAAATTCTCATGTCTTCTCATCAACAGCTCCATTTGCCACAGACCAACATGTCTATTAAATTCCAGAACATGAAGCAATTAGATCATGACCAGTGTTGAGCTGGTGACTACCCTCACTTATAGCCTTCCCAGAGGGCAAGAATAACCAGACCAATTGACCAATATTTGATATTGCTCTCAATCCAACCATTTTCCATAACCGTTCCAATGCAGAATTTAGGTAAGCCTGGAACCTATCTCAGAAAGCAAAGACCACCCAGGTTGGAGGAAAGCAACTGAACACATAACAAACATGAAAACTGTACACACACACACACACACACACACACACACACAGCCAAGGTAGGATTCAAATCCCCCAACAGTGGAGATGTGAGGCTGTGATGCTAACCAATACACTGCCATATCACCCAGATGTGTGATAGCAAGCCATTGTACAGCAGATTCATTAACCAGACACCACTGGCAGGGTGGGAGGAAGATTGAAAAACCTTCTGAGCAGTGTACGTGATTACAGGGAATCATTACCTTCTGCTTTGGTAATCAGGTTTCAGGCTGTTTTGAGATACTTAATATTTTTTCACAATAACTAACCTAAAGGGGATTTTTTTTATTTATATTTAAAATGCAGTTATGACTTGGAACATGATGCTGTAGATGGAATAAAAGAACAATTAAAAATAGTGGTTATGCTTGGAAGTAACTGGGTAAATAAAATCTGCTTCTTTGTCATAGTTCAAACATTCTTAAGAGATAAGTGCACTCAACTTTGAAACTAAATGCACATTCATTTTTCTTTTTAACATTTGCATTTATTCATTCGGAGTGTATATATAAAATAATATATAGAGTCATAAAATATTATGGATTAATGTCCAATTTTGTAGTAGGTAGAAAAAGTGAAAAGATGTTCCTTGGATCAATACAGCATTTTACTGAATGTGAGACAACTTTTAGATGAGCCTAAATGAAGGATGAAATACGAGTCCCCAATCAATAGCTTGATTCCGAAGTGAACAACCATAGCATGCAATGTCCAAAACGGTAATAAACATGGCCTTGTTACATTAAACTCCTGTCATGATAGCCTCAAGGGGCCCTGCTTTGCCATTTAGCAAGCAAGTTCACTCTCTCTAGGTGCAGGATTGACGAACTGGCCTTATTGTGCGCATTTGTGGTCCGCATTCGGAATCCTAATGGCCGAGAGCCTGACTGGCTCATTAGAGGGATGGATGGTCTCCATACTGATGTTTTTTTCTTGGAAAAGCCACCAGCGCCACAGCATTTATGAGTCCATAGCACCAATGGGATTAAACAGCCCGTTTGTTTTCGGGAAACCAAGAGACATACGAACGAGCAGAAATGAGGCCCACGGTAAAGAAGACTACATCCTACATACTTGACAGAACTGTGAATTATCGACTTGGCACTCTGACCTGTGTCTGGACCCAACTGTATGTCTCACCACTTATTCGCTGTGGACAATAATAAAGTTGATAATTTACCATGATTAATCCACCACAGTGAATGAAAAGCATCGTCATCTTAACCATCGTGAGTCATTCTGATCGCAACCATTGTGAACCAAATAATCATGAGTTACTCTCTATAATTCAGAAGGCCAAACAAGAGCAGTGGGCTTGGATTGGGAGAGCTTTTTGGTCTCCATAGAAACTGACCACCACCTGGCCCTGATTGAACTCATCAGTTCTTAAGGACTTAACCGGGTCTGCTGGGTGTACTGGGTAAAAGGCTTGAAGAGGTTGGTGTGACTGGTGTTAATCTAGTTAGTTGCAGTTAGTTTCATTACATGGCTTTGAACTGGGGGTCCTGTTTGTGTTCTTTTTTTGTTATAAACCACGCTGTCTGTGTTTCTGTGGATCCTTCTGTGAAAACTCAAGGATGCACCAGGTATAAGATTAGGAAAGGCAAAGAATGAAAACAGGTTTCGTCACACAGGGCGTGCATGAATACCCACACGTGTATATTCATGTGATTCTCCTCAACTTCTGCATTTGAAGGTATGCTGAGTATTTTGTGGCTATGTTTACCTGTGTGTGTACTCTGGAAAGGACTGTCCTTTGCATTACATCTTCTTCTCGTGACTTTGAATCACCTCCAACCAAAGTGCCTGATTCACTACCATAAACTGGATGATTACGTAAACACAGAACATACCGGGTAATATTCTCCCCAATAGTATGAGAACTAATACATACACTTTGTGAGTAAAATCCTGGGTGGGCTTTGCCCGTCTTTAGGGGGCATAATCTGAATGTCAGTCCTGTACATTTGGATGCAGTTACTAATTCAATGTTTATTAGCAGCTTGTTTTTTCTGTTATTTATTCTTTGATAGCACATACTGTCCTCAGCGTCACCTTGGATAAAAGTATCTAAAAAAGAAATGCCTCAAATGTATAAACAGATTAAAACACATCACCAGGGGGGAGGTGGGTCAGGCTCCAGTAACAGTGTTTTTTTCCATATATTCACTACCCTTTGATCACAGCTTCCCAGATGTATGGCTTAATCTTGCACCACTTATCAGCATGTTTTGTCTCGATGCCCCCGGACCACTCGCTATGAATGTGCCGTTGCTGTCAGTCGATCGCATTTCGGTTGGACAAAGGGAGTCACATTCGGCTTCCTTTTTATTTTCTCTGAATGAACATTGGGTTCCGTGAGGGTCGGACTTCATCTCCAGGGAAATAACGGCTGGTTAACTGACCTTTGCTGCAAGGCCACAGAAGCAGGAGTGAACTGAGAGAGGGCAAGGCTGTGAATAAAGAGTAACAGTCTTCTGCACATTTGTATGTGGGCAGACGCTGTGGTTAGTATTGTGGCCTCACACCCCTGAGGTTCGGGATTCAAGGCAGACCTCAGTACCAAGTATGGGATGGTTGTGTGTTCTTTCCCCAGCTGGTGTGAGTAACCTCCCACAGTCCAAAGACAGGCAGCTTAGATAGGCTGGTTTTTCTAAATGGTTTTTATGTGTTTGTTATTTTGTGCCTTGTGATGGACAACCCATCAGATGCATTAATTAATTAATTAATTAATTGATTAATTAATGGTCGCATGGATATCCATATATCTCAAAAAATCCTGCTGTAGCATGCGGAAGAGGCATAACAAAACAAACTGAATGGAAAGCCAGAAGATTAAAAATTCATGCTCAGTGCCACCAAGCATCTAGAAGACACTGAAGGAGCTGGTAGGAAGACGGATAATTACGTATTACAAAAGCAATCAGTGATATCACAGACAGACATCAACCTTAATAAGCACCTGTGGTGAGCCAGAAACGCAATGATTTGTCACGTGGCAAAAATTTGCAAAGCAGGCATGACGTTTGAATGCAGGGTTCATTTGGGATGTGCAGGAATCAGATGACCTCTGGTGATTTTATCTTCAAGTAATAGATCACTAGATTTGTTAAGTTTAAAAATAAATAAAAGATTGTACAACTTGAGGTAAGAAAAAAATATCCAAACACATTCAAACTGGTGTTTTTGTGGGGACACTTATTTTAATTGAATTTATCCCTAACCACAAATCAGCAAAACTCAGAAAAAAATTGATAGTAAACAAAGTTTTGTCATCAGAATCATTTTAAAAATAGGAACAAATTTTTAACTTGCAGGGAAGTTCTTACCAGGTATATTTTTCAGTGTTTATCATCATTCTAGGAAAACACTTCTAGCATAACTTCTATGCATGTCATACAGCGCATGCATGTAATTCCTACTGGTGCTTTTATGAATCCTCTGAATGCATTTTACAAAAAAGGAATTTTCACAACCATTTGTTTGGACCTTCTTAGACGAGGTATGGTGCACTTATTAATTACAGCTTCCACACAGCGACATCCCACAGCTTTAATTGTATAGTTATTTGCATATGCAAATTCAAGGATAATTACAGCCCTGTCTCAGCATGTAGCACTGGAAACGACCTTGCGCTTACATCACTGGCCGTGATCTCAGGGATACAGCGGGAACAGGAAGTCCGGAATGGTGATGTTACCAGGTAGTTCCTCACTTTATGGGTGTGGAGTGTCAGCTGGTGTGTGGTTTCTGTTCTCTGCTGGTCATGGGGAACTTGAACCCGTGACGGAAGTTAACCTGAAGGTGGCGTTGATGCTTCAAAAGCATCCACAGCATACATAATTCAGTCACACAATGTTATGTCATATGCGTCATGTGCATGTACCATGTTTTCCTTAGTATTAAACTTGGCTTGCCTCTCTGCCCTTGAGAGAGAGCAGCAGAGAGTTAAGCTGACACCTCAATGCCCACGTCATCCCTCCCCCAACCCCCAGGGGGCAGCGATGACTCTCCGAAGCATTAAGATTGAAGGCTGACTATGCAAATTTGCATTATGTGCCAGAAGAGCCATTTATATGGAAAAAAGGCGTTACACATGCATGCCTCATTTATTAAACAGTGGTTTATTGAATTTTTAAATGCTTAATAATCATAAACATTTAGCAAAGCAATGCATCGAGTGCTCTGACAAAGATGGACTGCTAATGAATGTGACTGGCATATAAAATAATTGTGTACCCGTGATCACTTAAGCAATTTCATCTCCATCCTTGCCACTGTGCTAAAATATATTTGCTGCATTAACGATTACCATGTGACACAGGGATTGGACGAGGATTGGCAGTTTGTTCTTGGGTGAGGTTTTCCTTTTCGGGAGTCATGTGTTCGATGTGGCACTAGATGCAAAGACAATAAAACTGAAATATTACTGCGGTTGGTGAGAAACCAAAAAACCAACAAATTAAGAGACAAAGGGATTCAAAAGAGATACTGGGCTGCAGCTGCATTCAGGGGTGGACTGAGAGACTCTGGTTAATGTCCCTGGATCACACCAGGTTATACACTTCGTTAGATTTAGGCATGGGTGGGTCAAACCAAAACATAACCCAAATGAGACCTCTGCTTGCCTGACTCTCCCTCACAATGGTTATCTCTATTTGCATATACAGACAGTTTTTGACTGACATAAGTAATCCCTTCTACAAATCTTTGCATGAGTCAGATTTCATGTAAGGCAGATTTACCCCCATGTCATTCAAAATATCTTATAGGGAAAAAAAGGAACACATAAGCCAAAAATATAGCAAATTCTAAATCAATGGCCGAATGCTGATGAAGGTGCTGGATGTCACCTTTATGAAGTACAACCTCACACATGGATGGGAGTTATACATTGTGCATATCACCTTTTTGCATTACAGCTTCCATAAACTCTATGTAATTCGGATATTTTTACGTAAGTCTGGATTCACGTAAGTCATAATTATGTATGTCAAGAGCTACTGGTAAATGTATACACAGTATATGGGTATATGTATATTAATTCATTACAAATAAATGCATATCTACACATACATTTTTGACAGATTCTGCAGAAAAATAATGTTATGCAATGATATTATGCATAGATAATATATTTAGGAAAAATACTGTACAGAAAATGAAAGTCTTTCCCAAAAACAGCTTGAACCAAAAGAGAAAAGAAAGCATTCATCTATCCATCCACCCATCAATTTTCCTGATCAGGGCCACAGGGGGGCAGGAGACCAAAGAAAGATTTTTTAAAAAATCTACGTTTAATATTTTAAGATCAGTAACCTAACCGTCAAGAACAGAGGCGACTGCTCTAAGACTACAAGGGAAGCTCCGCCTCCTCTAAAATGTCATGAAAAAAATTCGTCAAAAATGTGCCGTTGTATTTAAATTTCTATTACAAAGAGTGTGCTAAAACTTGTTCAACTTCATGGCTAATTCATTCAAAATCAGAAATAAATTCTTACAGGTCATCTAACGTGATTTTTTTTCCCACACAATCCCATGGCAGCACGATGCATTAAACCTCATTGAAGCTCAGCTTCCCTGGACTTCAACGGCACTTCAGAATATGCTTTGTTTTCAGCACAGCAAAGCTAGACGTTTATTGGACAAATGCTTCAAAACATCATTTCCAGGGAAGCTCTCTGGAAGTAAATGGGGCAGTGGGCTGGCCAGGACACTGGGCTACTGCATAATGATTGGAGGAACTGTCAGGGGGGTGGGACCTCTTTTTGACTGACAGCGTTCCCATGCGGACTTTTGGCAAGTGATTTTGTGAGATAAGCTGCTGCTCGTAGTCTGTTATTTGCTAGCGATATAACCCACTATTTTCATTTGTACATACCCTACAGTAAATATAAGCATAAATATAGTGTTCTTGAGTTTGCTCCTTGTTTCAATTTAGTAAAGTTTGT
Organism: Gymnarchus niloticus; assembly: GCA_009936485.2. NCBI lineage: Eukaryota > Metazoa > Chordata > Actinopteri > Osteoglossiformes > Gymnarchidae > Gymnarchus > Gymnarchus niloticus. The sequence goes on along the minus strand of JAACJT020000840.1, from coordinate 9,026 downwards.
TCATTTATTTCAAACTAGGTCAAGGGGGGCAATAAATTAACAAATTTTATGATGTAGATCTAAAATGTGCTTCCCCTGTTTGAAAGGCCACCAGCCGCCACTGGTTAAGAAATGCCAAATATGATTGATCACTATTCAAGTATGTGAACTATTCACTGAAGAATAATATAAGAAAGACTCCAGATACTAAAGGCATCGTTTCTCAGCTTGCTGAGGAGCACATTGCAGAAAATGTATGTGTCAGATGGGGAGAGGTTGGAAAGCCTGGTACATATGAACTATAGCAGAGAAATCCTTCTCGATAAGCCTCCACCAGAGATGAAATGTGGCTTTTGAAGAATCCACGAGGGTGCCAGTAAAGACTACCACATTTAACATCCTAACACTGAGTTATACACCAACCTCCATCTGTCAGGTCACCTGGAAAGCCGTGATCCCTGGGCGCCTCTTAATAGATTGTCCCTCGCAGCGTGGTGTAAACACGATGGCGTCAAGTCGTTCAGATGGAATGTGCAATTAATTTTACCTCCAAATTAAAACTGTAAGTGCAACTGCCTCTAAGCGATTGATGCGACATGTGGCATTGCAGAAACAGCCGCGACGACCACTTCTAGCCCATCACAATCGAGAGCACTTGCTGAAAAGCTGACAAGTTAATATTGGCACTTGGTAGAAGAAAAACCACAACAACTCTATTAGTGATCAATTGATTCGTTGTTAGCATGTTGACAATAGTACTATGCTTATTATGACCAATGTAAATAGATTTCTAAGTATTTTGCAATTATGTGACCTCTTAAGAGAATCATAAAAATATAGCCAAAAATCCTCAATTTTATAGAAATATGTGAAGTCTTGTGCAACTCATAGATTGCTCCTGTATTCATTCTCAGATTTACATTGATGGGGTTTAAAGGATAGAGTAACCCTGACATTAAAATAAGTCAAGTATCTGTCCGGGGGCAAATTACAGGAAGCAATTGGGCTTAGATGTGGTATTAATGAAATAGAAATGGGTTGGATAAGATGGCCGGGCCCGTTCTGGATAAGTACTGCACTATTCCACCATTAAGCTATTACAGTTGGGGGTAATAGGATAAATGTCACAAGGTGGCTTATGCTTTGGATAAATCGATACCAGTACTTTGCTAAAATACTATAAATGCATTACTCTAGGAGATCGTGTGTTAGTACATATCACAGGCATGTTTGAAAGGAGTTAGCTACAGCAGCAACACTAAGGATCATTGGTTCAGGAGTCTACTAAGCAGGCAAGTCTTCTGTTTTTAAGACTTAAAGCTGGATGGAACAATACAGAGGAAGATTTCTGTAAAATGGACAGTGAGGTGTCCCAGTGGTCAGCATTGCAACCTCACACCTCTAGGGCTGTGGAATTTGTATGTAGAATTTGTGTGGTCTGAACTTAGCAATGTGAGTTTCCTCCTGCAATACAAAAACATGAGTTTTAGGTGAATTGATGTTTCTAAACTGCTCAAGGGTGGGATTATGAGCTCTGTGGTAGACTGACATCTCATTCATGGTCCCAAAGCTCACCCTTATGACCTGTACTTGGTTGGATATACTCCAGGCTCACAGAAACCATGGATGGATGGATGGATTTTTTTTGGTCAATTCACAACAAGCCATTTAAACCTGAATCACAGAAGAGGAATGATGGTAATTTCTGTCACCGTTGTCACCAAGCTGGGATGTACAAAACAATTACCGCTGAGAATTACTAATTCAGATAGTTCAAAGAAAAGTTTTGCATGTGTTTGCCTCCAAAGATGAGGAAACTTGTCGTGTGGTGCCAAAGTATAGAAAATTCTCAAATAAACAACAGCACAGTCTGCTTTTGTTTATTTCATTTTAAATTTCTCCTGGAGAAGTGAGGGCAGGATTGACTGTGGCTGATCATAGAAAACTCATATAATGAATTTGCACATGAAGGCTATTCCATCTGCCCTTTAAAGTCAAAAAACCTCTCATATAAGGAGAAGTAAATCATTGTTAATGACTTACCTTCTAAAGCCTTGCTATCTGGTGCTCCAATTAGCTTAAGGCGATGATTTTTAGTCCTGCTAATTACCTATATGTTACACTAGGGGGAAAAAACCTGAAATAAAAACCTTTCATCAAACATCTAGAAAAGATAGAGAAAGCATACCAATTAGAACTTATACTTTTGATGAATGTCCGTTACAACTGGCAAAAACACATTCATTTTAATTAATCATGGTGTGTACCAATAACGTACCGCTTACAAGCAGCTTGCATCAAAGTTCTGACTAATCAGATAATTACCCGGTACAGTAAGGTGCTGGCCAGTGGTCAGTTCGGAAAGTTACTCTCCAATATTTATTTGTTTAAAAGAACTTCATCTGCTAAACATAAAGCTGTTTTTTATGTTGCAATAACATCAGTAACAGATTTGCCCTACAACACAATTATGTGATGTACGTACAATTCCACACATATTATAACATTCTTAATCATGCCTTATCTGTACTGTATATTAAAATGATGAGCAGGGGGTCACTACAGTATTGCACATATGACCAAATTCTTATTTTAATTTCATATGAAAAGCTGATATATTATTATCTTGCAACCTTATACTGGATACACAAGATTCCTTACCTGACTTTACAGTATATCCATGTTAAAATAGTTAAGATGAAAAATTATCCTCCATTAAACTCATTTTGGATTGAAAATTAATGTAATACCACTTTCTTTAATGTATCCCTGGAATTAACCAAAATTTTTAAATAAGCTAATGCAAAATCAATATCTTCGTTTTTAATGAAAATATCTTCTACAAAACGTGCTCTGTTTTTCAGCATCTACTACAAGTAATTGTTAATTCCTCATTTCCATAAGTTTGCTTTAGAACCCTTGTTATTTACTGCAATAGGATGCTTTTTCTGACAGAGTCACTATTGTATGTGTTGAACTGCAGTTGAATCCATGAATCAGGCTCATGTATGTTTTACCCCATTGTCTTTATGCAAGGGTAGCTCTTGGCCCAACAAGTAAATGGGTGTAACATTAAGTAAATGAATGCATCATGTTTCTATTATATTTCCTGGGACGGAGCCTCATCTGTCAGAGGAGGCTAGGCAAGTCAGGTGACCACAGGTGGTGAGATTCCTGGTGTTCCTATAACCAAACATTCAGGCACTTCTGCTCTAGCAGTAGCTCAGACAAAAAAATAATCACTATTTCCTGGTATCAGTTCCAACCTGTCCACCTCCCCACACAACATACATTAGTTTGGCATTTTAAATCCCCTCCCTTTTATGGTTCTGCATCCTCTTATATCGTGTTGGTCCTTTTCCCACTGTGCTTGTGTTTCCCTGAAAAGCAAGCAGAATAAAGTATCTCCCTCTTACTGCCAAGTCACCTTGTCATGTGATTCTGTTTACCATTCAGACAAAAGGACGCTCACCAGCTTGTTATTCAATGACTACCTGTCTCTCCATAGAAATTGCTCCTGGTACTATTATGAACGCGATAACTGTGGTGTTTGACCATTATTCTGCATCTATGTCTATATTGTGCAGCTTTTACTCTATCGGGCAAATAAATAATGTAGTAATTGGTCTCACAAGAGACACCAGTAACAATAAATAATAGGTTGAAGACAGTCAAAGCAAACATTCATTCTCAAGATTCTCTGAATTGGCTTCTCTTTCCCTGACATTTATTATTTTTGTTGATAGCAAAATGCTTTTATCCAAGGTAAGATTCAGCTTCTGTGTTACAACTGGAAGTTACGAAAATACTGAGTATGGGAGGCCCTTGCAGTTAAAACAGCGTAAGGTCTCTGAGGAAATGTTGACATTTCACACAGGTTACGTATATACTACATTGATCCAGCATAGCCTTAAAAATACTGTGAATGCACCAGGAGGCTGGGGTATATTTTGCATAAACAGTTATTATCTAAATCAGACTACTGTTGTCCTAGAGGAGCAGTCTGGAGAGGCTGGTATTGATCTAAGGATCAACAGAGATCACGCAGCTCCGACTGTGCAGTGTGAGATACAAATTCCACTGCTGAATAAGAATGAGTGCAGGAAGGCAACTGGGTGACAGGGAGGCCACACCAAGAGACAAGCAGTTAAGAAGTCAAGGAGCTGCATAGGGTGCTGGGGGGAGAGCAAAACCTGAAGTTATACGCGTTCAAAAAGGTAGAGAACAAGGTAGGTCTTCCTCTGAATGTAGGAGCCAGCTTGTAAACACTACTACATAGTAATGATTATAAGGGAAGGTGGTTAGGGGTTAGGGTAGGGAAAGTATTCTGAACTAAAGCAAGCCAACAGCGAAGCGTGGGCCTCGATAACAAAGGCCCTGTTCTCAAAGAATCATGGGTAACTGCGGAAAAATGTCGGAAAACAGACAGACTGAGAGTGACAGTACGGTTTCTGAGGTTAAGAAAAAGAGGACTGGCGTGTCGTTGGCATGTAGGAGCTAAGGTATTACGTAGATGTACATCAAAAGTCTTATAGATGTGGTGCCCACAACTATTTAAACCACAGAGGCATTTAACCCTTCGACTACGCCACTCCAAATTAATTATGGTGGGATACCCAAGTCTTTTGCTAGTCACAGACTACCCACACAGACAGTGCCTGTATTAAAACAGACGGAGGCAGAGGCTGGGGCAAACAAAATACAAGGTTTTATTAAAACTTATTTTAAATTAAAATACAAGGGAAGGTCCTCCTAGGTGTAGATACGTAGCTTTGGGCTGAAAAGCATTGCCCAGTACTCCAAACAACTCACATCAGAGCACAGCACTGCAACACAAACAGTGACCGCAATCCATAAATACAAGTGGGAAGACAAAGGCACTACCAGACCCTCCCCCTCAATCCCCTGTACCGTACACCGGCACCATATTCAACACTGAAGAACCACTCAAACACATTCATAAAAAAAAAAATAAAACCCAAAAATCGGGGAACACACCGTAACCAGCTATGACGTCTCGAGGTGCACTGCTCATCCTTAAATAAAGGCAATTCAGTGTAGCCAGAACACCCCAGCTGCACCGATAACCACCATGTTCAGGCTCTGATTATACTATGTCTCCAGTACAATACTTGCTCCACCGCAAAATCTGATAGCCTACTTCCCTCAGGTGCTCAGCCCAAGTCCAAATGTCTTCTCCTTCTACCCGGCTTCCCACCTTTTAACCAATTAAATCCCCATGTAACATTTCTCCTGGGTCCTAGTCCCACCTCTCACATACAATTTATTGGAAAAGGAAAGTCCCAGGAGTGACCCTTGAGGAACCCCTATGGAGGTGAATAGGATTGATCCTGCCATAGATCTGTGTATGAGGAAATCAGGTGTATATGCCACTTCATAACCCAGTGTCCCTAAATGGAGTATGGTGGGCTGTTCTTTTACTAGTGAATTTCCATAGGAAAAGGAAGCATTTTTCCCTAACATCCGTTCTACAGGGGCACATTCAAACTAAACTGTATTTGGCTTTACACATTTCTATATGCCACTTTTGATAATAGACATTTATGTATAAGAGATCAAGATAGCATAAAAGAAATGATTTGCCTTTAAAATTGCCAGAGAAGGGTGTATTCAGAGTTGCATTTCATGTTCGGCAGTATCACTGTTAGAGCGGAGGACATGCTATGGAGAACAAAGTGCCATGGGAATTGCAGCCATTAAACGCACGCTGTGCCTCCAGTGTGGAATCGGCACGGCAGCCGGCGCGCGGTTTGTCAATTCGTCTTGCTTCTAGCACAAATAGTAGCAGCATGCTCAACCACAGCCTGTGCTAAATGCACCGAAGGTTCGCTCCATCTGGTCTGTCACAGACGGGCAAACAGACAGGTTTGTCACATATGCGAGGTATTACCGTCTTTGCTGAAGACTTGGCTTTTGGATTTGTTTAGTTAGCTAGTGTTTATTTACAAAGTTATTCACAATTTTTACCCCTTTATACAGCTGGATATTTTCACAAGCAAATTATGTTAAGTGTTTCTCTCAAGGGTCCTACCATATATCCCTCTCTTGAGCCACCGACCTTCGGGTTGCAAATCCATGTATTTAACCACGATGTTATGAACAATCAAAGTTTTATTCAATAATTACCGACTCATCCTTCAACGTCTCCAAGCATATAAATGGTTAGCATCATTTTCTTTCAATACGTCTCTGCAAAACACTGCAGAGTGAAACACGACAATGTAATAAGACTTTTTTTACAGCACGTAGTAATTTCATTACTGTTAAGTTTAATGATAGGTAAAGATTAAGTATGTCCAACTTTATTCATGAAACTTTAATTAAAATAACCACACTACCCCCAACAGCGAAGGGTAGTTGATGTGTTCAGATAGCTCTCCCTCAGACCCTATAATAACTTGATCCAGGGGATTTTCTATTGGAATATGAAGGCGATGCAGGATTCCATCTGACAAAGTGGACATGCATATGCTAACCCTGATCCCTCTGATCATCATAAAAATATCCCTGCTTTCATGAACCCATAAAGGGAATCTTAACATTTGTTCACTGTTGATTTGGAAATGTGTGATTAAATAAGGACGCGATGTAGAGGTTTAAAACAAATATAGTTATTAAGCCAGCTAACTAGATACAGGTGTACAGGTAAAAATAATCATATTTTTCCAAGTTTATTATAGCAGAAATTCTTTGAACATATAAAATTAGTTTTAATCAGCTGGATTTTTACAATTTGTAAATGTACAATTGTACAATTAACCTGCTGAAATAAAAATAGATGGATTTTGATCTGCACACCTATAGTTCATAGTTAAATGAAGATGTCCTCACACCAGGCTCATTTTTCACAAAAAACACAATTGTTATTTGATTCAATTGATCGAAATCTGCATCGTCCTTTTTTAATTTCTGCCCATTCACTTGGAAAATCTTCAACAACATTTTGAAAATATCACATTAAATGTTTGATAATGCTAAGAGGAATCCAAATTCATCAGGCGTATCTAGAGTTTTAGATATCAACAACATTGGAACAAAAGATGTTACACTAAACTGAGCTCAAGGAAACTTCATAGTTTCTAAATGAGAAGAACCAACATTCCACTGTCATTAAAAATCTCCGCTTCATGAGTCATTTACAGTCCATTAATTATGGTTAAGTGCTAAAGCAAAAGCGCCTCCTCTAAGGTTAGACAACTCTGTCCTTCACGAGTAATAAAAAAATAATGAAGCACTTTGTCATTAGACCTAGACAATTATCAGTTTTAATATCATAATGATGCCCGTTAGCACACTGTTTTCATAAAATACTACTATACACACAATATGCAGAATAAGACTATAAACATATTGCCCTCAAAGATTTTGTACTGTGGATTTGTATTTTGTAGCTAAACACAATGCCTAGTTGAAGACCAGCTGTCATTTTAATACTCAATTACAGAGGCAAAGGTTAGGTTTGAAAGCTGGTAGGGAACAAAACAATTGCAAACAAGTGCTTCAATTACACGTGTGCTGAAGTTGGTAGGGATATTTTCAGCTTTCTTGAAAGTTGGTTGGGACACATTCATACCATCCCTACCTGAATCTACCGCTATGCTCAATTGCTTCAGTCACGACGATAATTCATGCAGTCAAGTGTTTATCAAATAATGGTTCCAGCTTTTGCTGTTCCAACTGCATAAGGATAGTCCGTTGATTTTATTTGATTACGAGTTTATACTGCTTAAGTACCTGATTGTTACGGTTTGTGTCTTTGTGTTTCCTACCTTTATTCACCCAAAAAGAATGAAAAAAATATCCAGTGAAAGACAGAAATCAGAAGATAGAGTGTCACTTTTGCCCGCATCGAATTGTTTTTCTTCTTTTGCATCCCAGAGTTTGAAACCTTCACCTTGTATGAGACTCAGAAAATGTGTTTCATATGGTGAGGATCACACAATTTGCCATTGTATGTCATAAAGTCCCACTAAGTTGCATAGCTATGAGATTTGCTCAACAAGCAAACAGGGTTCTGTCTTCTGTCACTGCGCTCCCCCTACACACACACTACAGATACACATTAATGCACTCAGGTATTGTTCTAAAAGAAATTGGTGGTGATTTTTATACATTTTTTTATTATTTTATAGTTTTTTTGTACATTTTTTTCTCTTCTGCACTGGCTGTAACTTATTACAAACTTGCACAGTGTATCCCATTGCCAGTATAGTCTGGTAAGCCATTGTTTTTCAAGAAACTTTTGAGATGCTTAGCTCAGTAGATTGATAGAAGCCTCCAGCGTGAGGTAATAATGTTGTGTGTGAAAAACAGACTACATTAAATCCCTCTTTAGTCAACATCACTGTGCTGAAAGCTCAGACCAACTTTCCAGGTTTGACTGATTGTGCAAAATATTATCTCATATTGTGGCCTTCCTGGTTTGTGGAAGCTGAATATTAGCATATAATTATGTGGGCAGGGTCACCATCTGATTCAGAAGAGAGTTAAATGACAGTGATTATGTATGATGATTCACTGTGCCTGCCTGTCGTTCCAGGTAAGGATATAACTTTGTCTTCCAGCTGTCTGTTTCTTTTCAACTCCTGCTGAGGAACCTCAATTAAAGTCCAGTCCCCAATATGACTGTAATGCCTCTTTTGATTCAGATTCCTGAGTGTGGCTGATTTCCTTTCCCTGAAGACGTGACAGTTTTTCTGTCTTAAATTGTTGTGCTCCTCAGACCCATTCCTCTCTGATTCCCACTAATGCTAAAGAAAAAGAAAACACACTAGAATAAACCAGTTTTCCAATCCTTCTGCTCTCAAGACAATTTCACTTAATATATGAAATGTTTGTTTGCTTCTGAAATCACATGACGTCGAATATCATCATTCATCATTCGCTTTCAGCTGCTCCCATCAGGGGTTGCCACAGCGGACCAACAGTCTCCATCTCCTCCTGTCCTCCGCATCCTGCTCTGTCACACTAACCACCTGCATGTCCTCTCTCACCACATCCATAAACCTCCTCTTTGGCCTTCCTCT
>JAACJT020000839.1:0-17585 GCA_009936485.2 Gymnarchus niloticus | reverse complement strand
GGAGGATGCAACGAGTAGAAAAAAGAGAAAAAATAAGTTGGTGTGTTTAATGGGAGGAGGAAAGGAGGGGGGAAGAGGGGGGTAGGGGGGGGTGTGGGAGGGAGTGGGGGGGGGGGAGGGGGGGGGGGGTGAGGTGTTAAAATGTCCCCACGCTGCTCTGCGTCACAGGTAGACCTCACGGTGTACTTCACCCACCTTCCTTTCCCTGCCTTCATTCCTTGTCCTAAACTCTCAAACCACCAGCTTCAATACCTGGCTCCTGACCACATCCCCGACCCATCGGTCTGAGCCAATGTTCCCCATCCCACCATTTCCCAACATCCTACCCAAGGTAGCCGGGTCTCCTGATCTCAACCTCCACTATGACCAACAGCCCATCGCGTGCTAAATAAATGTCTGCGATTTGTTACATTTATAAACTGTAGAAACTGAGGATGACATCAGCAGCACGTATGAATGGTTTTACATTGTACAAGTTTACAACTCGAGACTTCTTTAATTTTTACAAGTTTAGTGATGACATATATAGTAGCTGCGTGGTTATGACAGAGAACACCCGCAAATTACAATTATTTTGCAGTGTATGCGTACTTGTATACCACTTAAACATTTTAAAAAGTTGTTCTTCAATTGCTAACATCATAAGTCATCTGGAAATTATTTCAACTTTTGACTGACCGGCACTTTTTCTGCTTTGAAAAATCAGCTTTGAAGATGTCACTGGCCAGGACACCATGCTGAGCCATGTCACCTGGCAGTAAAATGGGCCTGTGTTCACAAACAAAAAAAAAGAGAAAATCTGGGGCTGAAGTTGTGGGGGCTGAATGAAGTGGTGTAACTGGTATGGAAAATGCTTCTGCAAAACCGAACTGAATGAGCTGAGTTATGAATACTGAGAAAAATCAAGGACAGGTGGAATTAATCAACATTTAAAACCAAGGTCACGTAACAGCAGCCCAATCTTCTCACAGTCACAAATCCCCCTTGTAAAAACCTGTCTGCAAAAACCCACTATATTTAACCAAATGAAATTTCCACACTCATATGGAAATCTTCTTTACTTTGAGTTCAAATGTCACATGCCAGCCTGTTTGAGCAGTTGAGAAACACACATGCAGAGATGCATGCGCGTGCACACACACACACATTTTACCGCTGATACCGAGATGTCTGGAATGGGCCAAGGAGTGAGTGTAAAAGCAGATGGCCAGACAGCGCCGTCGGAAAGCTCGCGGGCAGAGAGACTTGGACACTCGTGGGTTGCTGGTAATGTCCCCACGGCAGCACAGATAAAAAATCCCACCCATTACTCGTTGGGGTGACCTCAGCGAACTGAGCAAGGGAGGAAAGAAAGAGCAAAGGAGAGGCTGCTAGAGAGAAAGAGGAAGAGAGAGGCAAATGACAGGGAGAGAGACAGATAGAGAGAGAGGAGGAGAGACAGAGCAGAAGAGAAACAGGGAGAGAACTGGATAGGCAGGGAGGAAGAGAGACAGAGAGAGAAGCAGAGGAAGAGACAGACAGGGAGAGAGGTGGATAGGGAGAGAGAAAGACGGAGAGGCAGAGAGAAAGAGACAGGGAGAGAGACAAAGAGAGAAGGAGAGGCAGAGAGGAAGAAAGAGAGGGGGAGGGAAGCACAAAGAGAGAAAAGGTTAGAGAGGAAGAAAGAGAGTGAGCGTGAGGAAGAGAGGGAGGGAGAGACGGGGAGAGAGACAGACAGTCAAACAGACAAAGAATCTCACTCCAGTGCTAAGGACACTTTCTGAGATGGGCCACACACCCAGAATTCTCCCTTCCCCAGTCTACGAGTGGAAGACTGGGTATATTCTCAGGACGTTGGTGCCTGAATGTTCCTCCTGACAAGGGGCACGTGAAAGTCTTTATTTCTGTAGACTCTAATCATCCTCAGCCATCGCCTGCGTGACTTGCAAACACACCTCCAGGCTGTTTGTGCACAGCTTGGAGAGCGCCTGCGTTTGAAGCTCTTGTTCCTTTACCTCGTTCTTTTTTTATTGACTCCCACTGCTTGCTATGCTTTCACCAAATACTATCCTCGTAGCAGAAGAGAAGCCAAATAAGTCCAGAAATGCCAGTTCACCAGCACAGCCACGGATGATCGGAGCTGCCTGGTCCACCGTCAACAGCACTATATCTTCAGGCTCAGTCCAACTGCAAACTGGGAAAAAGTGGAAAATGGTAGCTGTGATGGATGAGATGGCCCATCCCATGGGACCCCATTGGTGCCTGGACTGAAGCTGATTATTTCCCCTCCTGAACCCTTACAAAACCACCCACAGACACAAAGAACTTCACCAGGGAGTCTTGCTTCATCACAGCTACACAACTGTTACTATGTACAGTTTACAAACATTTATACAACCAATGCAGTAATGCTCAGGGATACAATCTTTTTTTATTAAGTCCACCTCCTGTATATCTGGGTTACAAGCAGATAGCAGTGCTGTAACCAAAAAACATGGGAGGGATACAGTAGTCGGGAGGCCAATGAATAAAATGAAAAGCAAAACACATTTTAACTTTCCTTTTCTAGCCGTGTCCGTAGCGTCCAATGGAGATGAGTGCTTTCCTGGAAGGTCTTCCTAGGTAATTGGGTGGGGGGGTCCGACACCAGATAGCATTAACCTGAGGCAAGGACTATAGTGACAGTGTGAAATAATGAGTTGTGGGAGGGGCCTTAAATCCCAAAGTACTGACCCCCACCTCGCCAGGTAAACCGCTGTCCCTATAACCCAGGAGTCCCCCCCAGCAGCATCAGCCTTACTGTAACGGCGGTCTCCAGCTGTGACTCACAGCTCAGGACGAGATACAAGGACAGGCCAGCCAGTCCATCGTGAGGCCCGTCGACTGGACAAACCAATCTCAGCCAGCAGTTCCCTACACCCACCCTGAGATGATGAGGTGTGGGGAGCACACCACCTGGCCCACAGTACCCCAAAAAACCAACACTCACATAAACACATGCAGACCCCACAGCACCAGCTCCCGTGAGGTTTCACCCCCCCAAGGAACAACGGTTCTACAGACAAGTGACAAGGCAGGAAAAGGTGCCCGACACAGAAATACCCCCGCTGCACACGGCACTACTTCCAGGCCATTTTCTCAGACACGACAGCACCAAAGCTGGAACCAACCAACTACCGGAGATACAGTGGGATGGGTGGGGTCAGGCATGGTTACAGCAATGCAAGCCCTAAGTCGTCCACACCTTTCACGACCAAAAACAGACCACAGGTAACCAATAGAAGTTTAAATACAAAAAGGGAATAGGTACCAGTTAAACTGGTTATTCTGGTTAAACTGGCCACTTCCTCAACCAAAGACTCTTAGACCAATAGAATAATATCAAAACAGCATAATAGGAGCAGTTATCAACTTTTTAACAAGCAGTGGCTCTATTGATGGAGGGGAAACACTACCTACCCAAGACAAAGCCAAGTCTCAGGGACTCTGTAGCTGGAAGGTCTGCCTTTCCCCGTGTGGCCCTACTTGCAGGCGTTTTTTAAAAGTCCCACCCACTCACGCACGGCAGACAGAAGATGACTTTGGTAATGAACGTGGAAAGGCTTTATAAGTACTCAGCCGCAGGCATGAAGAGCCTGTAAAGAACATTTGCCCATCCTCTGAAACCTCTCGAGACTAATGCACATTTTTTTTCTGACATTCTCTCTTGCCATCCCAAGAGATGCCAGGCAAAGATTCTGGTCATGGACACAAGGGACGGGGAGAGTATACTTCCAATCTGCTCTGGCCCACGCCAGACTTTCAGGATCAGGACCCACCATTCACAGCAGAAAGGCCTAAAAGCTGCAGCTTTGTTGGTGTACACACATATGTGTGTGCGTTTGTGTGTGTGTGGCCAGGGATACAGCAAGTCTGGGTGCTAATTACAGACTTGCCTCTGCTAGAAGGATAGGGCTGCTTGCCTGCCTGCCTGCATGGATACAGCCAACAAGAACCACACAACTCCCACAATGCATTTCACCAGGCAATGTTTGCAGGACCGAAGCACTGAAAAGGCACAGCCACCATTACTACTGCATTACAGCAGTGCTGCCAATGCCATTAGCACACTGCCATCATGTTGCAAGAACAACACGTGCTGGCTCCAGCACTGCCTGACAGCAATCTGAGTCTGTGTGTGTTGGAAGTTAAGATGGCAGGAAGACAAAAGGGAAAACAAATTACAATAAAGTTAGGAGGAGACAGAAAGCTGATTCACACGTGTTCCAGCCCAACATTAATTAAGCTGGGCTGCAGCACACATGTAAATGCTCACATGCAGAAACAGCCAGTGTGGATGTGTAATGATCTCTAACTTATTTACACCCCTGGCGTACTAATAGCCCAATTACTGAACACAGTGCAATCAAAAACACAATTAGCCTATGGCAGTGCCCAGAGCTGCACCTGTTTACTTCATTAATGCAACAAATAAACAAATAAAAACAACGCTGAAAATGACTGGGGAATTAAAACATAATGGCACCTTAAAAAAGCAGGCTGAGCTAGTCTGGTCCATTACCTGCTCATTTATGTAACGCAACAAGCAGAAACATTTCCGCTTTCTGCACTCCCACCCCTCTGTGGTTGTGGTTCACTGAGCACATAAAGAGATGGACACAGTCAGGTCAGAATCTCCCTGCTGGCTCTGCCGGGTGCCAGGGCCCCTGGTCCTGGGCCTGCCAAGCTACCGGCCTGTCCAGCTGCAAACATCACCAAGCCAAATGTCCAGGATGAGGTCCGTGGGCCACGTTTGAATGGCATCCCAGAGGCGGGGAAAGAAAATGACCATTATCACCATGCGGCAGAATGACCCATACCAAAGGCACATTGACAACCGAGAGGTCTTCGGAGAAACACGACAGCAAGTGCAGTGCACATGACACTAGTGGCATACTCAGCATCCAAATATGTCCAAGACTGCACACTTTGTGCTCTTGCAGAAAGAGTCAAGACATCGCACCAGAGGCCACCAACACATGACAAGAACAGTAATGCAGTCAAAACAAGACACAGGACTGGGTGGCTGCAACTCAATAAAGAGAGTTAACACAAGCAGGCCACCATGTTGGCCTGAAGGTGGTCTGAGCTGCACCAAGCTCGCCACGTTAGCTGTGAAATGCCCCAGACTTATCCCGCTCCACACCACTTTCGCTCTCTCCCTCGCTCCCTCTTTCTCAGAGTCCAGCACAAACACCAATAATGGTTCTGAATCATTCATGAAACACTCGTAATCCATCTCCCAGGGGAGTCCGGCTGTGATGTAAACACTTTCTGACAGCAAGGGCAGGGTGCTGTGGCGAGCAGCTGTTTTGGTGTTCAGCACACCGGGTGCTACCTGCCGACGCGGGGCAGCCCAGCCAGCATGCTGCCTTGTCATTTCCATAATAGTCACAATACCCCGTTCTTCCCCAGGCAAGTTCAAAAGCACTAAAATGACAAACCAAAGGACATATTCAAATTAACTTGGCCAAATATTAACTGCAAAACACACGAAAAACAGTTTAACGGTGACAAGAAAATCAGATCCTACCATCTATGGATACAATATGAGCTTTCAGATTTAGTTTAACGGATTCTGCCAGACTGATTTGTCATCCTCTTAAAAATGCATCGGCTCTTGTTTACAGCCCAGCTAATAAGCTGAGACAATGTTTCATTATATGGTTGAAAGAGGCCATCTATCTGTGCAAACACAATGCAACATTACATTTTAACTCACGGTCTTGAGAGAAAACTGGAATGTCATACAAATACTTTTCATCCCTATGTATTCAAAGTGAACCGTTTAAAAGCAGGTTAAAAATAACTACCGTTCATAACTGTGACTGGGATCAATTTGAACTTTATTTTGAACTAGGCATTCTTAAATTTAAATTTAAGATACGACTGTAATTTTAAAGAAGTCTTTGTTTTAGTTCTGTGGTGGACAGATGTGATCCAAACATGTGAGACCTGATGATCTGAACCCGCACGTCACCATGGCCAAGACGATGGTTTATAATGGAAGAAGATAGCCAGCAATGCCATTCGCTGCTGTTGTATTTTCTCGATGCCATTTGCCAAAGCTGCATACCTATTAATTCACAATAAAAGTGATAAATATACAGGTTAAACTAAAAGCTCTGCACAACACTTAACGTTTCCTTTACATTAAGGCATGCATGTGCCAGTTCAGGATGACACCTCCCAGGTCAGGACGACATCTCCCAGGTCAAGACGACATCCCCCAGTTAAGGACGACACCTCCCAGGTCAGGACGGCATCTCCCAGTTAAGGACGGCATCTCCCAGTTAAGGACGACACCTCCCAGGTCAGGACGACACCTCCCAGGTCTATGATGCGATGCACTTGGTGGACACCATGGGAAGCTCCATCCTTTGTCAACTCGGTTACAGTATGCCAATGAACCCTCAGAAATGTAGGTGAACAAACTTGCTTTATGGTTTGATTGTTAAGGTAAAATTTGAGTTTACCATATATTACAAATACCTAAACACGTAAAAACTAACAGCTCGTTTTCACAAAAACTTTTGTGCTTCATAATTTGTGTATTATATTTACCTGTCGACGCTCCAATAATCGTTATGTAGAAACAAAGTTCTTACTGAATACACGTTTCAGGAGTCCAATCATAAAAATAAGCTGAGCTCCTCAAATGCCTTATGCAAATTAAATGTCAGGAAAAGAACACTAACTAATTATGGCCTAATTCAAGTTAAATTTCACAATTTTATAAAACACGTCCTGCACAAAATTCGTCTCATTCCGTGATATATTTACTCTGAAAATATTCATATTCATATACATCCATAACACAGCGTTCCTCCTCGACAGAAGAGCCGCCCAAAAAGCGTCGTCTCACCTGCATAAGGAACACTTGAGGGCTCCGAAAGGTACCACTCCTAGCACGTCGGTGACCTTCACAAAGTACAGACGGGCACCGGCACGGAGGTGAAAATAATAAGCGGATATTGCCGAAATACTGCCATGGATGCCGAGCGCCGTCTGAATGCGTGGACCGGCGGCGGTACAGCCGACTCCGCCAGCGATGCGGGCTCCAGTTCACCGAGACATGTTTCGCGAGCTGCTTTACCGTAAAACTCCGAAAAGAAGCACCGCGGCGGCGAGCCACATTTCTCTGTTACTCTGAGATCTAACTGTAATAATTAATGTCAGGCGTTACGTAGAGAGTAATGCCAATACATTTATTTAACAGCAAACAGGTCTTTGAATTGGTAAATAGCTTCTGTATATTGTGCTACAATATATCCATTATATTAATTGGTTCACAATATGTTTTACGTATGCGTCTTGAAATATTTTGATTTTAAAGTGTTTTCAGAAGGATTATAGAGGCGATGACCACAATCAATATCAGTGGTAAGAAAGCAGCTTAAACGCAGGCCATGAATAGTAACACGCTTAACCAAACAATTATGAACTTTTAATTTTTCCTGAGGCTAATTAAATATTACTAGCAGCAGCTTCGATGCTTTGTGTATATAATATATTTGACTTGATGAAATCTAAACGTGATAGTTGAAGGTTTACAGTAGATCTTACTTCGAGAAGCCTGCTCGTGAAACGCCTCCCTCCCCGTATAATTTCCAGCGGGGATGTTTGCGATAAAGGCCTGCAGATTTTCGCAGGATGCGCTTAAAACGTTCTGTCAGCATGCAGACAAGAAACCTGGGGTCAAACCAGCGTTAAATGAACACCTTTTCGCGTAAAGCGCAGGAGCGACTATCAGGTGCTGAAAGACAAAAAAAAAGCGGCATAGGCGTCGCGAGGTGCTGTCGGTTAATTCGCAAATCGCGCGACGGGAGGCGAGTGCTAGCGGTTAAAACGCGGGACTGGAGGGAAGTACCGACGACTAAATTGTTGAAGGTAGGGGGGTCACCACTCTGCATTATTTCTACAACATGATGTGGGTAATTTAACCTGATATGCATCAGAGCTGACCACTTTCCTTACAAGGCATCACCATTTACTAACCAAGGCCAACAAGCCTTGGCCATATCCTGGAAGGCACTTAGGAGGCAGACAGAACCGTGGGTCAACAAATGGGCCATATGATAGGCTCATGACATTGAGCAGCTTGGGCCACACACACTTGGCCAAGGCAGTTATAGAGCATGACGAATTAGGCGGGGGCAGAGGCAGGCTGAGGCAGGGGGTAGATAGGAGGGTGGAGCGGAGCCTGGCTGAGTGGGTAAATGGTTGCTGTAATTTTTAAACGGGAAGACGTAGCACATGTACACACATACGTACGTACACAGTGTTCAGAAATATACTTCTAAGACATACAGATGCAGGGTCACAAAGCACACATGCTACAGCAAAGACAGCTTATAGCACAAAAGCATGCATGATGTTCAGAAATACACCTCTAAGTGACACAGATGCCATCAAAGTGCATAAACTCATAAATACAGATACAGTGTATAGTGAAAGTGCATATGAGAATATAAAAATGCATATCTAACATGCAAAATCGTACTTTAGCATTTCCAATTCTAATTAAAAGTTGAAATGACTCCTCTCTTTGTTTTCCAATAGACTACTGAGAAAAGAACTTGATTGTTGTTATGATGTATGTCCTGAAACGTCAGCTTAGGAATGGTAATGTAGTGCATGTTGATTGCGGTTGATTGGAGACAAGACAGCAGAACAACATTTTGTTTCAGTAAAGAAATTTTCACAATATGGAGCATGCACTGCAACCTAGACCAGGAAAAGTGGTTGAAAGATGGATGGAAAACGGAGTAATGTGTGAGAATTTCAGTGCTCTCCTTGGGGAAATGCACAATATAAATGTATATCCTTTTCTGTGCATATACATTGCAAATTATTGCAGGAAACAGAGACCTATAAACATGAAACACTCACTTGAGAGTGTCTTCCACACAATTTTCACAACACTCCTACACATATGCCACAAAGCCTAAAGAAATTACACATGCTATGAACGGTATGCCCAAAATTACAACACTTTCTCATATGTATCCATGTGACACCAGTGCAATTCTCAGCCTAAGAGAGTATAATGGCACTCCTTAGGACTCTGTTGGCACTCTGCTGGGCAACCTTAAGTTGATGTTGTGGTTTTATTTAATATTTCTGCTGCTGCACATTTATATTCTGGGATGATCACTGATGAATTCAGACTTTGTGCTGCCACGCACCTACAGTCACCAACTCCAGTCGGCATAGTCATTGTGTGTGTATTTTTTTTTTGAAGGAAGAAATATATACACCTTTAATTAATATCAGGAAGAATTCATTCTTCAGTGCATACCAACATGCTTCAAGGGATGTAGAACATTACATATGGGTTGCCTCATTTAACAGTTTAAAGGTGTACTATAAAACTCCTTAAAGATGAGTACAGGCACTGACAATGGCAGTTGTCTGGCGTTTGTCTCAGAAACACAGCAGTAGTGCCTGCAGTAGTATGTTTATCCTATGACCTCCACAAATGAGCATTATCAAGGCCATGTGACCATACCTCTACAAAAAAAGAATGGGAGTCAAACTTATTGTCTTGCCTTTCATACTTGATTGGACTGAAGGGCCCCAGCCACTGCCTTGTCAGTCCCACAAGGGATGAGAATATGACAGTTCTCCTAGAACCTTGAGACCGCTTACAGCTGATTTAAAAAGCGTCACCTGTAAACCTATCGCCTCCATGACTTCTCTTTCAGTGCGCTTCATGATGAAGGACAGCTGCTGAGCTTGAAGGAAAAACAGAAATGGCTTCTAGAAGTAATGAGATTTGGACTGTAAATCTTGTATTGTCTCAAGGTTATTTTTCCAGAGACTGAACAGGCTCACCAAAATGGAGAACACCAGGAAAAGACTGGCCATTACCCAGCTCGTATCACCAGACTTTCATTGCTGACAATGACTACCACCCACTCTAATGTCCCTCTTCTTACCTTCAAGAAAACACAACTAATTCAGGGGCAGTTCTACGGTCACACGAGATCTGGATCTTAGCACCAATCTGAAAGTTAAATGCCTTACATGGTGGGGGATGGCTGACGGCAACAAATTTATACGAGCAGGGGTCTGAAAAGATTCGGGGCTTTGCTAAAAACGTTTGAGGCTGAAGCCCCACTAGCTCAACCCTAACACCCATGAACTAGTTTCAACACCAAAACATGGGACTGCATTAGCCTCCCCTGATCATTTAGACGTTTTCAATCTCTCTGAACACAAAATGCTTCAGTTCCCCCTGGCCAAAGAGATGCTATCTTATATTCTGAGAGCAACCACCTAATCAACCTCAAGGCTTTTGAAGCAATCAAAATGCAGATAAGTAAACAAGGTCTTCATCCACTCACTGTCCTGCTCTTTCCACTCACAAAAAACCAGAATAAACCAACATCTTTAACAACCAGCAATTTTAACTCCCATCTGTGAGATACATCTTTCCAAATAAACGTTCGGTCTGCTGGCTTCTGCTTTCCCATATTGCCAGTGAGTTGTCAGCTTGTTGTTGAGTAAATAAAACAAAATGCTTCCAAAAAACAAACAGCATAATCAAATTGCAATTACAAAAACTCTCTTGGGGGAGGAGGAGGAAACATTTCCATTGGTGTGGGATGTTAATTGTGTTTTAGGAAGATACACAGAGATGCAGAACATCTACATGCTTGAGTTTAGAATGGGATGGCAATGTTTCACCTTATCTTGGTGTGTGGTTCAGTAGGTGAGGCGATCGGTTTGAATCCCATGGCTACCAGAGTAATAATTTTGTTGTTAGGTCCTTGAGCCAAACCCTTAATCCCAACTGCTTTAGGGGAGCTGTCCCTAAACCCGTATTTGTCAGGTAGGGGCTACCTTTTACAAAATAGACACTTGACCCTAAGCCTGTACTCATCTGCTGGGTGCTGCCTTTTACCAATTAAAGCCATTTCCCTAAACATGTATTTGTCAACTAGGGGCTTCCCTTTACAGCATTACGTGATTTATTCTTTATCCATTTAACAACAATGTTTGATATCTCTTTCTGGTCACAAACAGTCGCACACAGATGTCACAGCATTATGCAACTGCCATATAATGGCAGAAAGTTTGTAAGTACTCATTGTTGAAGCTTGTTAAAGGAAATTCCAGGATTTACTCCTTGATTTTTATTTGATTGTGGGCAATGCAGTGAGAGATCGAAAGGCTTCTCTGGTGTGGTGAACCTATCAATGACACAGTAAATGATATTCAAAGTGAGGCTTACTTTGGTACACTTGACTGTTTTTGTTCATATTATTATCTATGATGGCTTGCACTTGATTTGCATGCCATCCAGGGTGTACCCCTGGCTTATGCCCCATTTTGCTTGGAATAGGTTCCAGGTCCCCCTGTGGTTAGAATATGGATGGCTGGGTGGCTGTCTGGTAAAGGGCTTTATGTTTGGATGGACACGGATTCTCATCTGATTCCTGCTTTCTCGGCTGGTCTGCCAACACCTCCCGGTGGCCCTTACCCTCATTATCAGTAGTGTTGCATTCGACACGGTCAATATTTCTGCTTGGGGCACACATTATCAAACAAACCAGAGGGGAGACATATTCTAGGATATTTACAGTGGAAAAGAGCAGAGCAATTATACTGAAATGTTCCATTAGCGTTTAGGATTGCTTCATTTCAGCAGTAATTTAATGCATGTCTGCACAGGACAAGGAAATGCAAACATCACATCCATAAAGAATACAAAGGAAAACTTACTCAATAACAGTAGATTTATGAGTATTACCGCTAGGTCTTCTAGTGCGTATTAACTCAGGTACAGTAAACAGAAGTTGCAACCCTCCCCCCATAATGGAATGTTCAAAGGCATAATGAATCTGCAGTTCTCTTTCTTGGTTATAGAGAGTTTCAGCATGACCAAGCAACTGAGTACGTCACAGTCTGGGCTCTGTGACGGTTCCACTCCATCTCTTACGGTAACCCTACAGCCCCTTGGAAGGCGGCAGTCATGAGGTGTGAATGGTGGTGATGTCGAGCCTGGAAGCCTTATTAGATCATTTCAAATGCAGGGAAAGTCACAGTGCTGTGGTATCACTGGGCAATTGCGTGGAAAAAGAAGAAAGCAGGGTATGGAATACAGGGGCATGTTAAATATGCACTGGGAAGAACACATAGGTAAAGGCAGAAATGTCTCGAGTACAGTATCAGTAAATCCACTAATCAAAAAGCTGGTAGGGTACATGTGCAAAAATCCTACTAACAGACTCAATGACTGGAAGTGTCAACACTCTAGCAGTACACTTCATAAATGACAAACCAGTCCACCAGCCCAGTCCTTTCACAGCAGTCTTTCTGAGGCTCCTGTTGACAGAGTAGTTTCTTAAAACCTGTTACTGTCACAGTCCATTTCCTTAGCCATTACAGCACTTTCAGGCCAAAGTCAACACTCAAGTGAGACTGTAACCTGCTTCTTAAATAGCCTCTTCTAGGTGGCCCTTTAGAAAGTATCTGCAGGTAACCTGCCGTCTGTCACTAGCTCCACCAGTGTGAGGGTTACTGTGCCAATTTGAGGAGAAAAATGAAGTTGAGTTTACTGTTGTCAAAGTACAATGAGATGCTTTCCTCCATGCCTCCTGCAAAATGATGCATCTTTCTCCGAAGGATAATAAGTATGAGACACAAGCAGATAATAAATAACAGAAATGAAATTACACTGAATGATGAATAACATAAAACAACACTAAATAAACTATCAAAGAAGCAAGTGGGTGGGGCAATGCTATCTGAAAGTGGTTTTTCATATTTATGGGAAGAGTTTATGGGGAATGTACAGAGCCCCATCCGTAGTGAAAGCTCATACTAAATCTGAGAGCATTACAATTTCAGCATGTCCCTGTCTCTGTGAAACCGGCTGCCATATTTGATTTGTCTGTTACTTGTGCACCACAGACAAAAGGCCCTTCAGGAAGAAAACTGTCCTGAATCATTTCTTTCTGGGTGGTGGCGCTGGTGTGGAACAGGGAGGGACCTCTGTGGTGATGCTGTAGATCAGGAGGGGAGCCATTCCTTAACTCCACCCATGGAGCACAGTGTCTTAAGTATCGCAGCTGCAAGGGTTGCCATGGCACCGGGAGGAAGACAGAGACTGCTTAGTCTGTCATGTTATACCCACCTGAGCCTGAGGAACATGTTAATGTACAAGTTGAATGTGCTTTATTAAAGGGTTTAGAGCTTCAGTCGTTCTTGGAATGTTGTCAAATATGTGCTGAACCATGTGTAGGGGGACATAGAATCATTTTTCAAGAAGAAAAGACTCCAGCTCTTCTAATGGCTGAAGTTCCCATAAAAAGTTCAGAGATGCTTACATCGGATGATTGTGTTGGCCATAGGATGCACTTGATTTCATGCTGGTGTTCATAATACCACTATTGACTTTTTTGGCAGTATTTATGAGGCTATTATTTTCTTCGAATATGGGAACATCATGAGGGAACAGTATTTACATCTGGCCCTTTATAATGGCCTCATATTCCTACTCCATTATATGACCTTGGAGAATGACCATAGGGCCTAATGACTCCCACAAGATGGCCACCGAAACCATTATTGGTTTGCAACATTTATTACATGGTGACTGCATTTTTTGACTTTATCCAAATGTAAACCCATCCAGATGGAGGAAAATAACTCATCAGAACACATTACTTTCTTCCATTACTAAGATGCCTGCAGCTTCTTACATCAGGTTATATACAGTATTTTGTGCATAGGCCATGAATACAAGTGCCTTCCAAACAGCAACCCACAAAAATGGCAATGTGGAGAACCTTATAATGAACACTTTTTGTGGCGATTGGGTCAAAGGTGTTTCTTCAGTTCTGTGGTGATTTCTGAAGCTGAATTTTGTTGTGTTTATCAACTGTCCCATCTGCCTATCCCTCTCAGTGAGCTTCAACTTGTGACCACTCATCCTCTTTGCCAATGCAGAATATGCTGCGTTTGGAATATACTGTTGTGATTTTTGACACTATTCCCCTTCAAACATTCAATAATTTGGCAGTTGTGGTAACAAATGCACCTGCAATTCGGACACTGAGTATTTGGCCTTGTGCAACTCATTGCCTCACATTGTTCAAAAATTCATGCATGACAGTGGTGATTATCAGTATGAATGTGGTATCCTCTTTTACAGCGGAAACGTATTGCCAGTATAATTTGACTCCTGTAGTTGTTTTTATGATTGTGATCTAGTTAATTCAAGTCCTTGATCATGTGCTGTTTCCACTGTCTTGTCCACCTACTGTAAATGGCTATATAACAGCTATGTACCTTTATCATTTCAGATATAAGCACACACAAAGTGGCCAGAAAAACACAATGAGACATATGGAAGAAGGCATCAAGAGCTGCACTTAGATGGCTAGATGGACTGTTACGTTAGTCTGGACAAAACACAGCTAAGCCCTGCTTGGCTTGGGGTGTCAAGGCCTCTAATTATCTGACAGCTGAGACCTCTAATCTCATTGGCTGTACACCACCATGTAATAGCCCTTAGTCCATCTGGGTAATCATAGAGATCCCTGTAGACAAACAGGAAAAAAAAACAAAAACATTCCACTGTTGGGTTCAGACCATTATTTTCTAGGTGTTAGAAATGCACTTATTATAAATGGCTGAAAAACTATAAAACAAACAAATATCAGGTTCAACATGAGATGGCAATCAAATTTGTACATTTTTACTGTTGATTCAAAACTTGCCAATGTAAATTTACTTGAAAAGTAAAGGCTTGACTGTTACATGCAGTAAAGTTGTATTTGTCAGTTTTACAGCGTTCACAGAGCAGAGCTGTGATAAATTGGAAACCCATCCAGGGTGTCTCTGTCCTCGTTTGCTGTGTCTCCTGGGGCAAACTCCAGGCTTACTGTGACCCCAGACAGGTTAAGCGGTGAGAACAGAGGTTCTTAAATTTTTTTAATCTGAGGGCCCAAACAACAACGTTGGTACCATGCTGGGACCAAATAAATACATTTACCACGATGACAACAAAAACATTCCGGATTCAAAGTTTAAGAAACACTGAGTTAGAAGATGGAAGGTGGGTGGATAAACTTAAGAAAGACCAGTAATGTTGGCTTTTCGTCTGTTTTTCAGTTGTTAACCTTAGCAGACAGGGATATTAACATAGAAGGTTTTTGATGTATGACAAGTACATAGGAGTAAAGTGAAATTAAATGAAAATAAATGAAATTAAATTCTATTAAATGGTGACGGAGGAATTCTTACCCATCAGAGCAGTATGTGTGCATGTTTGTATTCTTGTATAACAGCACTACTATATTCTAAGGTATACCTTAAACTGTGACATTACAGCAAGATTTGAAAGCATTTTCTGGTGGAAATTCCTCACAAACTACTAGATCTAGCTGTGCATGGGATGAAGTACAGAAAATGCTACAGTATCACTGCTGGGGTCAATGGTTCTAGTATCTCCACAGAATGGCCTTCTAGTAGAGCTGGACCACTTCTGATAAAATCCTTTCCATTATAATTATTTTGCTTATGTAAGCAATAATCTGTTACTTTTAATTAACATAAACATTGTAAATGTGTACTTTCTGTGATCGTTCTGGTGTACTAGTATCTCAGTCGGACTTGTTTGGTTTTTGCGATTCATTATCTTGTCTCACCAAGTTTGTCCTACATTTCGACACCTGTCTGGACAGATGTCTTTCTCAATACAGAACATAAACCACAAGGCTGTGGAATCTGTCTGATACCGAAACAGCATCATGTCTACCCATATTTTGGGTAGTCACACACACACACAGAATTCATCATCTGTGTGACACCATGTCCCTACCCCGTCGTTTCCAAGAGTCTCCCTTGGGTCCAGCTGTAGATCATGGGTCAAGCAGAAAACATTGTCCCACATCCTTCTCCAGTGGCATGGTGCCTTTAACTTCTGCTCCAACCAGGAGGGACAGAACAACGCGAAACAGCACGGCTGACATAGTGCCACATTGCCCCAGCAAAACCAGTCGACTCGCTCAGTCTCTTTAGCACTCTGACAGAGGAAGAAGGGAAAAACAAGTGAGAAAAGGTGCAAAACACGTAATGAGTGCAAAATAAAAGGCAAAAGTTGGAAAAGAAAAAGAAAAGAAACATGCTGGCTTTTTTTTGTCTCCTACAAGACAGCATTCACAGGGTCCCCCTAGCCTGAAATTAAGCCCATCATACGTGGGCGTCCCGCTGTGACTGAACAGCAGACAGACTCTGAGGCAGACGATGGAGCGGTGGGCAGATCTGTATGTAAGCAGAGAGAAAAAGAGATTAAAGGTAAATGATAGCAGCAGACCTTCCTGAGAAGGCGCTGAGGTGCTTTGTCTGGTACGGCGTCCTACTGGTGTCATGCAACTGGGAGCTACACCTCTACTCTCCACCTGCCCCTTTCACAGAACCCCCTATCACTCTACTTTCCTGCCTCTCCATCTGTTCCTCTCTCTATTTTCAGTCAGGCTTGTCTGCAGTGGAACACAGGTCAGCAGCGCATCCATGAAACATCTGGAAGACAGCTGTGGAGCTGCCCCCCCAACTGTGATTACAGCACAGGCTCTAAGTGGTAACAAGATGCAGCAAGTTGGAGGGGGGGAAAAAAAAAAAAAAAAAATCGCTGGCTGGATGGAGGTAAGATCTGGAAGCTCTCTCTCTCTCACACACACAGAAATTCAATACACAACAAAATGAGCACTGCAATACCACTAAGAAAAATTTAAGTCCTAAATTAAGGTCTCTGCAACACACACACAGACAAAGTATGAAAATTTTATTATGTACAAATTGTCCTTGAAATTCATCCCCCCCTTCAACCACATTGTTTCAAAAATGCAGTTTAACCAGCAGTACAAAGATGACAATATGGGATACAGTCCTGTGATTAGTAGAAGAATTATGCTGATCAAATACTGAAGACAAACACTGACCCCAAAATGAAATGTCTTTGTTGGGATAGATGACGACTCCTCAAGCAAGACATCAGGCAAGACGGAGGGGAAGCATATTAAAATGGTGTAAAACAGGCACACAGCTGAGTCCTCTCATCTATGCCTGCTACACCCTGTCAGGGAATGTATACACACACGCCTCACCCATTAAAGCACTCACGGCCCCTGTAAGAGTCGAGGCTTATACTGGCTGCAAAGGAGAGGTACTGAGACTGAGATGATATCATCAGTGCACTTTCAGTGTTGCAATTATGCTGCATGCCACATAAATAGCTTGCAATCTACTAAGCACAGAAAGTTACTTTCTTCTTCCCTCTCATGTCCAATTAGCATAGGGCTGAAATGCTTGTCCAATCACTGTGCCAGCTATCACAATGACTTAAAATTTAAGAAAGGATGATTTCTCAACAGCTCATGGAACACGTGCTGACTGTAAAATTTATCCTGTTGAAATTCGGCAAGTTCATTCCTGTATTCGGTTGCGGGAACACTAATGTTCATTTTATAACTAGGTAGTTTTTCCTTGCCACTGTCGCCTTTGGCTTACTCTCTGGGGACTGTGGGCCCGGGACTATGTAAAGCGCTTTGTGA
>JAACJT020000838.1:0-17589 GCA_009936485.2 Gymnarchus niloticus | reverse complement strand
TGCAGTTTGCTGATGCTGGGTCTCCATATCTCACCACCACTATGGGGGGATGGATCTCGATAGGACAGTCATCACCATCAGCTGCAAGACAAAAAATAATGCAAAAAAGGAGGAATGACACTGGGCAGAGTGGCTCTGGGGGTTAAGTGATGGTGACCAGAAGATCACTTGTTCAAAGAATGACAACACATGACCTACGGCATGTTCTGGGGGGAACGTAACCTTTTCTAGGAGAACCGGAAAGAAGTTGATGATGTACTGGGGGAGCCGATGGCTTTGATGGTGAGTCTCATTTTAACAGAGCAATAACATTTTGAATTTTTATGATAACTTACTGTCCACCAATCAAGCAGGACTTTGCCATGATAGCATAAAAATATAATGAAGACTTTTAATATTCATTGAGAATTTACAACAACAAAGATACAGGTATTTTGACCAGCTTGATACCCTCCAGAACGACCAGTCAGTAAAGACTTGACCCTGGCGTTTGACCAAGGACACTGCAACGGTTCGGCTCGGGGACATAGACATTAGTTATACTGTAGACAGGATTTGATTTTATAACAATGGAGACGTGGATTACTTGGCATAGTTCTATTTATTCTGAACTGCTGTTCCCAAACTAGCGACCTCACAGCACTTAACATATGTAAATATATCACACACAGCAAACAATGGTATGAGACATTAGTTATATTAGGCATTCAGTTGCTGCAGTTTCCTCCTGCTACCTGGATAGTTCAGTTTACCGCCTTTATACACGAACAACACACTGACAATTCACGAATGGATTGAACTTTGTATTTTGTTTTTAAGTTGTACAGTATGAAATCATGTTTGGCTTGCAGGGAATGTAAATGTCTGCAGTGGAGATAAGAATTAAGTCTGACAAGCTAAAGAAAAAATGTGCTTTAAACGTTCTCTGCAGCATGGTCTCTGCTTGCTCGCGTTATCAGGAAAATGTGTGTGTGTGTGTGTGCTTTGCAGGTCTACCCTGCGTCTTCTACTGTACAGTCTTCTCTGGAGGTTCAATCCTGTCTGTTTTTATACACTACATAAAACAATGACACGTATTTTTCAGACTGAGGCTTCTAAAGTAATCAGATAGCCGAACTTTAATTCCACTGCGCAACTGGGGGAAGACAAACGGACTCATTCAAAAGTCGCTTTTCCTTTAGTTCAGTGGTAGGAGCATTAAATATATGTGTATATATCACATATTTGGCGAGGAGACGTTATATATCGCAAAATATGTGCACAATATATTATTACTAACGTTCTGTTAGTCGAAAACTAATATTCTGAAAACAAGAAGTCGCAAAAAAATACATAAAACTTACCCGTTAGAAAAACGAAAAACATAATTAATATCCAATTTGGAATTATATGGAACATCACGTAAATTATATTCCGGAAATTAGGATGTAGTTTTACTGAGCTGCTCAGTCGATAGCTTCAGCTTAAATGATGCCGGAGCAGGAGGATTCATTTATTATCGCTGATGAGTGGGAAGTAAAAACGGGAGTGACAGGTATTTAAATTCACCCCCAACACTAGATGCTATGGTTCGAGTGGAAATTCGCCGATGTGTGTTCCAGTAAATTCTCCGGAATTTCAGTCAGGAATTCCTTGGATTCCGGGAATTTTACATTTGCGACAATATCCTAAACTTCTTATCGATTGATTTTAAAAGACGGAATCTTTAGTACAAAGCACATTATCATCGTTTGGTTATCAGGATTATTCAGGAAAAACACTGTGTTAGGACATTAGCTCATGTCAATTTGTGGGTTCAGTCTCTAGATTATTTTGCAAGCTACTTAGCTGCCTGAATACGCTTCATAATCCTGAGCAGGAAGGAAAATGTACGGCATAAAACAATGGGCTAATTATTATGTTGAAAAATGACAGAGTTAGAAGTAGAGTTAACCAAGTGCTGTGTGGGACAGACCAGATTAAATGGAGCATGGCAGTGTAACGGGAGAGCCAGAGGGTGGATGCAACCTTGAGGAGATCTGAGACATCAACGCGAAACACAGGTTGAACATTGAGTTGATAAAAAGCACTGTCACCAGAGCAAACTGTGTAGAAGCTAACATGTGGGTGCAGGGTGACATCACCTTGCAGACAGCTTATTCTCTTGTACTAGTGATGGAGTTCTAATGCTCGGTGTTCAGCAGCCACAGGACCGGCCTAACTGATTAAAAGGTGTGTCAGAAAAAAAAGCCATGCATCTGTAAATCTTTAAAAGGCTTCTTGATAGCCTGTGTCCGATTGAGGCTTTAAAATTACACATCTGTGGGCAGCGAAGGGTGGAGTGATGGCTCAGTGGGTAGCAATGAAACTTAGCACTTCTATGGTTGCTGGATCTAGTTTCATGTCCATTCTTTTTGGGTGTCACATTTTATACATTATCCCTGTATCCCTGTGCCTTCACTATTCCCTGTGGAGTTTCTTCATATCACTCCAACTTCCTCCTGGAATGCTAATACATGTAGGTTTAATCGATGTGTCTTAATTGGCCATTGTGTGTCTGCATTTCCTGAATGGACTGACATCCTTTACAGGGTGTTGCCCTGTTGTGTCAGGATAGGTTTTAGGCTCATTGTAACACAGTACCGGATAAGAAGTTAAAAGTTGGATGAACCATGCAGAATGTGTAATACTTCAGCTTTCCATGGTACTGGAGCTCAATCATATTGAATTTCACTTATGTCCAACCAGATTTCTGGTCTTTAACTGTCTACATCTTTTGGTGATATTTGTATCCTGTTGCTGTTACCCTCGTCCTTTCAAGGTCCTGTGTACTGGAAATGACTGAGTGTTTTTTTAGTAAACTCCCTTCTTTTTTTTTTTGCCTATGAAAACAGTGACAATGGTGAAACCATGCACCTTTTTCCCAGCTAGTTTTGACCAAAACATTTATCTCCAGGAAGTCGCTAACAGTACACACAATGAAAGATGCTTCTAGGAAACAAAGAAGAAAGATGGAAATTTGTTGCGTATTTTGAGCTCTAGGGCTCTGAAAACTACAACCCAGGTCAAAAGTTTTGGTATAATAATGGATGAGAATCTTGGTTTCAGCAGCCATGTCAGGGCTGTAACAAGATCATAATTTTATAATCTTGAAAAGATAGTGACTGTGTTTATAAGTCAGATTTAGAGAAACCAGTGCATGACTTTATCTCTAGTAGGTTGTACTGTTCTAATCCCTGACTGATCTCCCCAAAAAAAAAAAAACACAAAACAGCTTCAACTTGTTCAAAATGGTGCCGCTAGAACCTTAACAAAGACCAAAAAGAGACAGCACATTACTCCAGTTCTGAGGTCCTAACACTGAAGTTAATTCTGGAATTAACTGAAAGCCAAAGTATAGCTTATTATTTACAAGTCGTTAAACTGTTTAGGGCCAGAATATATTTTTGATATGCTAGACGAATGCAAGCCTGGTAAATCTTTTCAGTCAGTTGGAACTGGATAATTAGTCATGCCCCAAACTGAAACTAAAAATAGCGGCATGGCATATAAGTTCATACTCAGCTCACTGCTGGAATCAACTTCCTCTGAATGTCAGACATGCCGCAAGGACTGGGTTTAAGAAAAAGCTGAAAACTCTTTTATTCTCCACAGTTTGTAATTCATTTTCATGATTTTTGCACTTTGTGATCTATGTTTTATATGCTTATTTTTGCTTAAATTGTTTTCTTTTAGATGTCTTACGTTAACCTCTTATGTGATTGTTTACGTATGTAAAGCACTTTGAGTGACCTCTGTGTATGAAAATGTGCTTTATTACTACCGTTGCGTTGTCCATATATTATGCACAAATCCTGCAGCATATGTTAACAGGCACAAATACACAAAACCATTGAAGAAATTAATCTTTTTAAAATGAAGTATCATTTGATTCGACTCAGCTGTTTACCAAAAATGTAGTTAAGTGGTCAAGATGAACTTGATGAGACCGACCTTCACCAAGCCACCTTTAGTCAAATTTACTAAAAACACTGGATCACAGTTTAGGTTATCTAGCAGGATACGAAAGCTGTGACGAGTCAAGAAAAAAGTTAACAATTAGCTCAGGGGCAAGGTTCACGTTTTTATGGTTATGTGTTCGAAGTACACCAAATTGTTAATGCATTCTTACCTGTACACTTTCTGGAGACAAAAATGGCAAATAAATACAAACAACAAAGAAAAAATAGCAGAAAATAACACCAGCATGGACAAACAGCATATATCCCTGTAACAGAGAGTTGCATTGGAAGTAGGACCTAGACTTGTCAGAGTGTCAATTGTAGCAAGATCTGACGCGCAATTTGGTTTCATTTTGTGTCCTTGATGCTAAGTCAAGAGGGAAAAGATTCTACAACGTCTCCTAGAAGAGAAAAAGGAGAACAGTGATTGTGTCGGATACTGACCCATTGATGACTGGACTGAGAAGAATCCTAATAATATTTACATGCTTTGAGAATAAAACAGAGAGGGAAAGTGGGGAGAAGGAGATCCTGTGGGGGGAGAGAAGTAGATCTGAATATCAAAACAACGAGGACTGGATCCTTGAAATGAACAGGGAAGAAAAACAAATATTAAAATTCCAGCCACATCAGTTGGTCAGTTTTTGTTCAGCAACCTCTCTCTCTCTCTCTCTCTCTCTCTCTCTCTCTCTCACACACACACTCACACACATGCATGCACGCACACTGAAGGTTAATCAAGAGAGAATGTTTTTTTTCTGTGGGGGAGGGGTGTGGGTGCCACAACTCATGGAGAGAAACATTCTTTTAATATCCAGCCAAAACATTTTTTTATCTTAACTGGGAGTGTATATCCTAACAACACTGTATCTTAACAACAAGGTCAAGGGTAGTGAATAACCAAACCAGCACAGAGCGTCCGCCTAGATTTAGGGAAACACACACCAGCTGTTGGGTGAACTAACCCAGCCTTCTCTCCTGAACTAACCTTGAGTGTGTGGGGGGACACTCTGCTTTGCTTGGAATGCTGACTGCATTAAGTATATTTGACAGACAGAGAGTATGCATGCTGGGTACAAGTCCTAGCCGTGACCTGGGTCCAAACTCAATACGAAACAGAAAACAAAACTGATCAAACTGGAACATCACTGGTGCTGAGCAACAGACCACACACTGGATCCTGAACTACAACAACCCCGAAGCAGACAATCCCAGCCCATGGAGGGAGGCCGATTTAGGAAACCATGGCAACACAGAGCAGTCCTAGGGTCACTGTTAGACAGGAGGTAGACACAGATCCAGTATTTACAGCAAAAGATCTTCCACATCGCCATGTACCATCTACGCATGAATCATTCAGGAGGATTAAAATAATTCCTCCTCCACTTGCCACAACCAAATGACCCAAAAAGTTTTCAGTTTAAGTGGGGAAGTGACACAGCCCAAATTTCTGTCCAACTGCTTACACAATGGAAGGTCACAGCAAGACTGGAGCCTATCTAAGGAAGTAAAAGGCACAGGGACAAGATGTGAGTGTATCACACAGTAGGGGACACACAGCAGATCTGTGTTTAGAGATTCACCGAAACTAGTGAATCCATAGTGAGGGTACCTAAACACGAGCTAAACAGAGAAATGGTGCAGCAATCAGATGCACGTCTCTGTGAGTGAGGGCACCACCCCACCAGAGTCCATACAGGGTGTGTAAGTATTTCCAGCAACTTCCACCGAGGTGGTGAATTAGAATTTTAAATCTTACTTCTGAAAACAAAACCCACTACAATATCGTATCACTAATACATTATATTAAAGGATTACTGAAAACACTCATTAGGGCAGAGTAATCAACACTTCTCTAGCTTCTGGTGTTGCCCCTGGTCAGTTTAAAGTGGCTGCAAAGTGGTTCATTGTACTGGATCAATCATAACCTTAGTGTATTTTTTACTGCAGACCTGTTATTTGATTCTCAAATTAAGTCTCTGTTTCGAATATGCTTCATACAGCTTAGAAGCATTGCTACACTTTTTCCGACCTTCCAGGATGAATTTGTATATTTATCGATAACAAACTAGGGAGCAAACCCCACACAAGATTTTCCCTATAGAGGATTCACAATGCAGCAACAAGAGCTGTAAGAAGAAAGAGTAAAGATGGCTACCTGCCATCTCTCCACAGACACCCAATTTAATACAGAATGGACTCTAAAGTTCTTCAAGATCACTAAGGGTTCATGCTTATCTAACTCAACTAAAGTGCAGGATCCAGTATGTACATCATGTGAATGCAGGCCTTCGGGCAATTCCTGACATAGATCAAAAGACCTGGTACAGCCTTCAACCACTGGGCTTGTAGTCTAGGGAACTGTCTGCCAGCATATGTGGGGAAGGCCTGTTTAAATCCACACTGAATAGCTATTATTTTAACTTAGCCTGACGTAAATCAATCTGCTGTACTCCTGCACACGCCACAGTTGTTCTGCTTGCCGTTGCTTTTGTCAGTTATCTGTTAGCATCAGTATTGAGCCACTCTCTCACTCACTTCTCCATATGGACAGATTCCCTGAACTTGGGGCGGAAAGCAACTGAGCTCATACCATAGATATAGCAGATCAGGCGGAGTCCCCAGTCAAGGTAGACTGAAGACAGGTTTGCAGATGGCTGAAGAGAGAGCTGATGGCATGATTGTGTTCCACAGACATTAGCACGGTACAAAATAACCTACTACTTTTTGGTGTGTTGTTCTTAACATACCCAGCAGGGATTGGGCAGCCAGGTGACGTTGGGCCTACAGAGATTCAGCCCTCGTGTTAAAACGTGAAGTTCAATTTCCTCTCTCCAGTGGTGTTCTGAATCTTATTCACTATCCGTTTTGACTATTGTTACCCTAAAGGGTGGTCACCCGCAATTTCCTTTGTTGAAATCACTGTCTAATTATGTCACATTGACACATCGGAATGAAAATGGGAGTTTTCATCACTATTATGTAACTGGTGAGAATCTTTGTGAGTGGCATGGAAAACTTAGAGGTCACATGAGTTCATTTCCTTATCTATCTTTCTTCATAGTCATTTATTCAGTACAAGAAAACACTGCTATTTCCCTATATTTTTAATTTATTGTGCATTTACCCGGCAGTGACATTTTCTGAGCTTTTTTTAAGGTGGTTATGAAACTCATGCAATGCTGTGTCAAATTTACCATGGTGTTTCCTGGTTGGACCTGCTTGTGGAGGTCGTGTGGGTCGTCCGCCCACTGATCACCGCAAAGCATGATGAAGTGTCAAGTCTGGATCTCATGCTGTTTTGGTCTGTACTGGCAGTGTTGTATCTTGCTGACTTCCTTAGTGAGCTGCAAAAGAATAAAGCACTGCAATGCTCTAAACACTCTAACACTCCCATAGGTATTTAACACTAAGTATGGTACACACACACACACACGCTCATCCCATTCATGCACAGTTACTGTCTGTCTCTGCTGAGGTTGTTTTTTATGGTGTTTGACTTTTGGTTCGTTTCTTTTCGGAAAACACGGATGCTAGAGTTTCCTGCCTGGAACAAGGAAAAAAGAAAATGTTTACCGGTCATTCCCGAGGAAATTCCTTTTGTTGCTTCTTGTTCATGGAAAAGTATAATATGACTTTTTTTTTTTTGATCAGCATGTTTACAATTTACATGATCCTGCAGAACTTATTTACCTCAATCTTTAGACATTCTTCCAAAATTTTTAAACGCAGTGATCTGCATAGTCCAGGGGTATCTGTGCCTGATAAACGTGTATCCTGATTTTGTGCCAAACCTCTGATAGCAGTGATGAAGATGTAAATAATCAAAAAATCTCTTAGGGGATTCAACAAAGGAAGGAATAGACTTTAACATTTCGAGTGCCATGAAGCCAGTATGACAAAGAATCCTTTGTGTGGTGCAGAACAACAGAGAGCCAGGAAATTTGAATTCCTACCTGTCTGCACCGCAGTCGTACGTAAGATGACAGATGTGAACATCCCTTAGCTTGTGGTGAACGGGGGGGCAACATCGTAAATTCTGAGCAAAAAGTGAGTTTTGGTGGCCCCCCTCATTTGTCCTTGGTGGTCTAATGTATACTGAAATGTTGCCTCTGGGGTTTTTCAAATTATGATCTGTGCATGGTGACTCAAAGGTTAGGACTGTTGACTCATCTCTCTAGACTTGGGGGTTTGAATCCCACCTCCAGCTCTGCATGTGGAGTTTGCATGTTCTCTCTGTGCTTCTGGGATTACTTCTGGGTACTCTGGTTTCCTCAAACAGTCCAAAGACATGTTATAGGTGAATTGGCATGCCCATAGGGTAAGCATGTTACTGTGCTCTGTGATGGGTTTGGCACCCTTCCAAGGTGTCCCCAACCTTGCTGCTTGGGATCAGCTTTAGGCCTCCCGCAACCCTGAAAAGGATTAAGTGGTTTGGAAGATGGATAGACAATCCATACATGTTTTGTTGAGCAGGTACATGGATTTTTAAAAATCACACAATTCTTTCAGTGTGTTTGGATTTTCATTTAAAAGGACAATTTACCACATGTCTTAAGTCTGCGGGAGTAAAGCAGAGTACATCAAACAAGGTTGCGAAAATGCTAGCTCTACAGATTTAGGGCTGGTAGCCTACAACCTGCTCACTGCAGGTTGCAACACTGCAACCCCAGCACACTGCCCAGTGTTAGATGTCTGTTTACTTTTTTGAAGTGCTTATTGTACATGCAATTGGAACAGTTTGACATTAAAATTATCGTTTCTTTCTGTGGCACATCTTTATCTTGAGCACTTCAGGCGATTCTGTGTAAAAACGATAACTGTACAAATTTCAAACGTGTACAATTGCAGCGATTTTGAAGATTAATCGCATCTGTCATCACTTAGCAAAGGAACAAGACAAATGTTTTCTTTTCCTCCAGAATGTCCTCTCTTACAGGAAACATATTTTTCGGTTGAAGCCTATAACCTTGTTTTGAAAAATGATTTGCCATCTAAGCAACGAAAACAGGATTCTCTATCACACAAACACATGGAAAATTGTCCCCAAACTATTAATTTCTGTCCCAGAGGATATCCTAACAAACAAGTTAATTAAAACTAATAATAGATTTTTAAGAGATGTTTCTTTTGAATGTCATACATTATTATGACAGTGAGTAAGTGGTGTCATTCTCAACACCCTGTACCTCTTAGAGGGACTAATGCAGACATATCCATGACGTGAGGCTCATGGAATACATCAGAAACATGTCAACACACAGTAGTGGTTGCCCTGTACCCCCTCCCCCCCAAAACAATAAGTGACATTTCATCCAGTGTGAATCTAATAGATTACCACCGTCCTGCCTCCATCTTCCAAAGACAGAGAGATCTGCCCAGGGGTCTGACATACAGCAGGGGTCCGCTGGCAGAGGACAGGCTCTGTCAGATGGAGAAGGCCCCTATGTAGCTCGGTGTGATCAAATGTGCTGACAGACTTTAACTGCACAGTACAACACACAAGTAAAAGAACAAAATTAAGCTTACAGATTCAGTTTCATGGCACATATTCTACCCTTCTATAAATATGTGAATATGCCCAGTGGTCCATCACTGATGTAGGGTGAACCCGTCCCAGATTACCTGTGCTCACCCAACATAACGGGCTTCCAGTTTCTAAGGCCGTTTCAGATTCAATCTTATAGCGGTTTACACACTTAAAGACAAGACTTGTATACCGGAACTGGTGCACACACATTGCCATCTGTAAAAGCATATTATTATCGCATTATATTCTCTGCCTCTCTCTCATAGTTATTCTGCCATATGTAGTCCTGCTGAAGCTCCTGCTTTTTCCGTTGTACCCCCTCTGCTGTCATATATTGCTGCTCTCCTCCTGCACTTTTCTCTCTCCCCCCGCCCACCCCTTTTCTGGGGTGTTCCTCTAAGAGGTCCGGATTCAAGGGATCCCTCCGTTTGTCTGTCGGCCTACCTGTGTTCTCCCTCCCTGCCACCCATCCATCCAGCCAGCTGGGTGTTTTCTGAACCACCAAACCTGCATGTCAACTCGATCACCTGCCTGCCTCCTCCACTACGCTATAGCCTGTTGGTTTGTTTCACCCTCTTACTGTTGTATACCATACTGTACCTATGAACCTGTCCTGCCTGGTGCCGGCCAGAGGAGGATGGCCTTCCCCCTCTTGAGGGAGTTTTTCCTTGCCAGTGTTGCCCTGGGCTTAATCTCTGCGGACCATTGGTCCTGGACTATGTAAAGCACTTTGCGACAATACTCTTTGTTAAAGGCCCTATATAAATAAAATTTAATTAATACAAACATACACCAAAACAAGGCCACAAATACAATCATGTGCATGATTTTAATGTTTATATATTTTTTCTCGATACTCTCTAAGTATTCCATTCTATTCTTGGCAAGGTATTTTCTCCCACGGAAATGTCCTGCTTTGAGCAGTGACTTTACAGCATCTTTAGCTAAGCAACTCTCGTCTTTTCAAGACAACACTGATTTGAGTGTTGTGAAAATGTCTGTGCTATCATGTAACATAAAAGATGTTCGCATTTTAGTAACCTCTGCTCATCCAAGAGTGTCTTCTCCAGAAGCTGAAGTAAGAGTGTTGACTATTTAAGAACAAGTGATCACCAGCGATGTCATTCACTGACGATCAAAGAAATACCCGTTTGGCCCCATTTCAACCGATTTCATAACCACTCCTATTGTCTCCAGCAGTCCAAAGCTTTTCTCAAGAGACAGCAGAGCAGCTAACAGCGGGGGCATGAAAATGCCTGAATGAGTCAGCATTAACACCAGGGCCTACCTCTGGATTAAGAAAAACCCTAAATGTTAAAGTTCAAACGTGCTGCCCATGTATGTACCACACGTGCAACGTGTGTAGGTCGCTTTATGTACAGCGTTTGGGTCTCTTTCCTTCTATTAAACAGTTCAAATTTTTGTTTCCTTTCATGTTCTCAGAATGATTATTTATATAATGAAACACATTGTCACATTGTTCTCTCTGTGACATCCTTAATCCAAAACTTTGATCCCTTCTAGGACTGAAATATGAAGCCCCGTTCATTTCACCTCTTGTGCAAAATCCCAGAAACTGCAAACTTTAACAGGAAAAGCCCACCTTACTGTGTACATCGGATACCTTTATGACTAAGAAAATTCATAATATGACACTGTGCAGCTCCAGACAGGACCATGGGCTTGGCACTACAATACCGATAGAGCAAACACAAACATAGGATTTCTTATAATCCTGCTGTATTTGGGAAGAGAGTACAGGTTAATAACCAATTCCAGAAATTGGGTGCAGCAGAAGACACAGTGTCTGCTCAACTAGCTTTGTGTGGCTCCCTTACATAGGACCAGAACAGATGTCTAGCAGCCTGCCTGAGCAAAAGGTCTCCACCACAGCAACTGTGTTACAGCAGTTTTAAAATAGCAGTGCCAGGATCACTGCTCTAAATTAGGCAGCGAAGACATACACAATCGACAGTGAGTATGTTACTTGTAGTTCACATAACCAAGGAATACGTACATGAAACAGTGTCAAATACTTCAGATATTTAGTTTCATTATTTAGATCTGTTAGTCTGTTGTCTTGTTCTTCCAAGTGGGAGATTTTCTAGCAGGAGGTCCGCTTCCTGCTAGGCAGTTCTCATTTGTTTTGGATTGAGTAACAGGTCAAATTCCTGACAAACGGATTGGTTGTGACAACGATCTTTCCTAGGTCCTAGCGTGCTCTCCCCTTTCCTGAAATCTCTTGGTTTCCAAGTCAAACACAAAATGCACATGCCATTTCAGTTCAACTAACCAATATCGTCAGGATATGGATTTAACCTTTAACCTAAAACCATTTTCCATACCTAGATGTTGACCTCTCCTCCTTGCAGCTTGAAATTTATCACTGACTAACACTAGATTGTCTCCTACATGAGTTTTATCTCAACTGTTAAAACTGGCAAAGGTGGCTATAACACCCACATCTAGACAGTTAATTAGAGAGGCAGCTTCTCTTCTTGAATAGCAAGTGGGTATGTCATTCTTTGTCATAAATGTTTTTGCACCCACCCACACAGCTATTACATAACTTGGGAAAATCCAGTTTTTATTCCTAGTTTTAATCAGTTGTACATCACCGTGCTGAGTGAATCGAAAGCAATGTTGGTGAGTACTGCACTGGTACTTTTTAGGAAAGTCATGATTTTTGACAAAGTCTACTCTGAGTTTGCCAAACTAAAATAAATGTAAAAAAATACAAACAAACGGCAGAAATGACAGCTCAACAAGAGGGTAGCTACAGATGGCTCAACAGCTCATGAAGCTAATAAAAGGAGGCCATTGTTTTCGCTTCGTATTTATGCCCTTAAGTACAAAAAAAAAGCCTAGGAGGAGATAATGGAAAGACTGTTTCAAAACGGGAAAGCTATTGAACCGTTTCAGCTGGCAGCTGCAGCAGGACAGATAATACGCAAACGATTCATTATTTAAAGCAATGAGTTCAAAATTTCCACGGGAACAAAAATCCTCACACCGACGACTGTTTTGCATTTTAGGTAAAATTCGCCAGAATTTCTACTAGTCAGAATTAGAGATGATGCAACAATAACCGAGACAGTTTTATTTGAATGCATGAAGGCGAAATTACGACAGTGCTTCCTAAACTCCTGTGGATGTTAAGGTTGCTGATCACCGGCCAAGTGTATAGAGAACATGAAAAGAAGTTAGATACTAGCGTTCTCCATTGCTGAAAAGTTTTAACGGATAAAAGAAGTCACGTTGTTTACGTCGCAAATGGACGATTCCCCCGCCTCTGCATTTTAGTGAATAAAAAGTGAGACACGGACACGTGTCATGCGTACTTATAGCGCTAAAACGGCCGACGTTGCGTTGAAATGACCGTTTACTACGATCGGGAGCGCCAGGCACTCGCACACAGTCATCTCGTCGGGGAAACTCCGGGTATTTCTGTCGGATTTTCTACTGCTGACTCTCAACGAGGGGCGTCATCAACACAAATAGCCCCCCTGCCGGAGAAGTCACGTGACTTCTCGTTAGGCGTGGGTCCGCCATCCCCCGCAGCCATCCGAGATGACCTCACGCGTGTTGTACCCCGATGCGAGCGGTACCAGTCGTCGTCGAAAGGCAGCTGATTCACTGCAACTTTAACTACATTAGCACCCATTAAAATGGACGATATACTGGAATGACATTAAATGAGTGCAGCATATTTGTACGAATTTCCTACGTGTACACAGTGAAGTGATAGACAAACATGCCGACACGTGATAGCAAAATAAACTCCTTGAAAAAAATAGAAGATTTCCTAAAGTAGGATCTACGATCGAGTTTATCGTCCTCCTTCATAGCTCAAACAGAATTGCAGTCATCTATCTACTAATACCTGGAGTCAATCTCCTTGTATATGTGAGTTTATTTAGCCAATAAAGCAATCCTGATTCTATCCACCCTCTCATAAAGTGACCCGGTTATGGTGGCGGGAAACATGCTGTGCTGACTAGGATATACCCTGGATGTAATGCTACTCTATTGCAGAGCACCAGTATGGGCGCGACATTTGGAGAACATACAACCCACAAAAAAGGGAGGACTCGAAACCACAGAACCACTACACTGCCCGCAGTGGGTATCAAGGGACTGAAATTATGGGATTAAACAGAAGTACATGATGTAGGATGTGAAGTAGCAGCGCCATCTTGCGTCGAATGTTTTGAATAACACTTTCTAATTGCTTAGCGTATTCTTTCACTTGTAATGAGGGACACAGGTCTTCATTCTTCATATGCAGCAATTCACCTCGTTTTGCAAGAATGCTAAAACGCTGGCAAAGTGTTTTGATGTCAATTCCAAACCCACCATGTTACAACCTGCACCAGGGTAGGGTTAAAACAAAGCCAGTAATGTGTGGTAGCCATATTCATACAAATTCTGTATGATGTCACATTGACCTACAAGTGATTTTATACCCAGTCAAACATACTAAAATCATCACAACAACAATGGACAATACACTGGGAAGCCTTAAGACCCAGACAGAAGACAGCACATTCTGGAGGAGTGCTGCCTATGTGATCGCCAGGGGTCAACACTGACTTGACGCTTGACAGTACCTAATCATAATAAAGGTAATCACCATATGATCGATATTGGCCAACATCCATTCGCCTATCCTCCGTAGAGGCTTACTGAAGGCAGGGGACAACCTGGATATTACAGTCACATGTCATGGACGTGTTTATTCAGGTTTTCTGGATGCTTCTACAGTCCATACAACATGCAATTATGGTGTGTGTGCCGTGTGATGGACTGATGTTCCCTTCCCTGTGCTTCTTGGGATAAATGCTAGGCTCACTGCAAGCCTTTACTAGATGAGCTGTTATTGAAAATAGATGAAAATCTACTACATAGCTATATTTATTTAATATATTTTCCTTTGTACTGTATATCTCCTATGACCCGACATGAAATAAGCAGCTTGGAAAATGGAAGGCTGAATGAATGAATGGATGGATAGATGGATGGATATCTCTTATCTAACAATATAAGTTGTTAAAACTAGACATTTTAGGAAGGCAGACAAATACCTTCTGTTTTACTTCAACTCTTTTGTGCATATCTATAAACTGTATGTTTGTAATATGCCTTCTGTTTTATTTTGACAATGTGTGTCAAAAGAACGCATAAAATAAAATTCACCACTAGGTGACAGTCTTTAACTCAGCCCAACCATTTACAGTGCAGACAGCCTTGGGTTTTTACAGTTGGTCATATGTCAAAGTTTAACACGGCTGTAAAAAAACAGACTTAACATAAAATTGGCAGCTTGTCTCAGGGCCACAGTCCCTTTTCCTTACCTTGACAAAACTAACATACAGTCTGTGATAATATGCAGGAAATACCGTTAATCAAATGGAGATATTAGTGCAAACCGTTTTCCTTAAATAATAATATTAACGTTATATTTCAGAAAGGAGCACATCATAAACACATCTCAGAAAATCTGTAAAAAAGTCTTTCCCCTTTTCATCCCCAGAGCAAGCTAATGGTACATATTGTTTTAAGTTACCAATAAGAAGGTGGTCTTACAAGATATGAGAATTGGGCATTTCCCCAGTAGTTTAATTTTTGTGTATTTGTATTGGTTGGGATACAGACTTGGTGCCGCTTGGTAATATAGATGCATCTGGCTCCGGCTTCCGTGCTGCATGCATTTCTCTCTGCTATTCCCAGTGCTGTGCTCCCTTCCAAAGAGCCATGAACCACATGCGACACATCCCTGGCCAGACGGCACGTGGTTCTGTCCGAATGCAGCATATTCCTGGCTAGGTGCTGTCCTTTTAAAGGCCTTAGGTTCTCAAAAGCAGAGGTGGGAAATTGCGTACTCCGTGACTGTGACTCTTTATGCTCAACAGGTTGGTTGAAACAAAATCCTGGTCTGGATTTGTACTTTCTGGACGTGAACTTTTCACCTCTGCCCAAAAGCCCTGCAAGGATGTATGAAGAAATCGAAATGAAGTCAGCAGTCTGTTGTCACGGTGCTGAATTATGAAAGATTAACCAACCAACCACTACGTTCCCTCACCATGACATGAGCCTTGAGGACACTGACTTGCTTTGAAATGTTAGCAGCTGGACTATGTTTTACACTCTGTGTTATGATACGTCATTCTGGCTATGCAGCAAAGCAACCCCCCCTTTCATAGCTCCAGTTGCTCTTCTGCCTCTATTGCCACACATGCGACAACGACAGAGCTGAGCAGCTGAAATAGGTCATAGGCTGGCCCAGTGGAGCACGACACACATGGTATACATGAACCTTTCAAAGTCAAGTCAGCTTATTAGCAAGTGTATGCAGTGTGAAGATCATTAACATACACATTAACAGATTTGTTTATATGTTACAGCAGCTCAGGGGTGAAGGTTTAGTTTTCACCAGTCCTCTTGTGTAATGCACCATTGCTGTGAACCTTAACCGTGAAACATGTCACGCTTAATGAAAGTCCTGAGAGGGTGCATAGACATACATACATGCACATGTTTCAGCAACACAGCCCTGCTCAGTGCTATTCTTACTTGCTATCCGCATACAAAATGAACAGTGAGCTTTCGTATGTGTGGGCCAGTTTCACATATATATTCTCCAGTGATTTTGAGCCTAGCAAACTATTCATAGTTCCTGTATGTGTCTTCCTCTGGGATGCTGAACAGATCCTCGGGATCTAGAAGATATAGAACGGGAAGACAACTCTTCTATAGTCTTCGGACTGAGAGAGCAAAACACCTCAGACCACCATTTTGTCTCTATCGAAGGGCCTAAGGACACAACAAAAACCAAAACATGAAACATAATCAGTAAATGCAGTTTCTCTCATAAACTTATTCTCCCTCTGACAAATATCGACACTCTTGCTCCCGTGAACCTTCAGGAAAACCCTGTTTTAATGCATTCATAATTAGGAACTGATTCCAGCTGTCCCTTGAAACTGGTCCCTCCCTCACCTCACAAAGAGCGAAATGCCGGTCCCATGAATCCACATTTCTTTGACCCCCTACAGCACGTCAGCTTGTTCCAGTCAGCTTGAAATGCGTCCTCGCCAGGTGTTTTGAAGAGCACAGGAACGTCATCGAGATCCTCAGTACATCGAGCTACCTAAACTGGTGCGGTCACCGGCATCGTTTCAATGTTGACTAGGAGACCTCCGGCAGCAGAGTCGTGCAGAGTTCCAGGGATGCGTGTGTCCTGTTCCCCGGTTTGATGCCTGTACGAGAGGCTTGAAAACCCGCAAGAAACATGTGCTTTTCATTGTTATTTTTAATGCACATGGAGAGCACAGAGACCGGTTTCTCCTGCAAAGCTGAGGCATGGCTTTAATTTTCTTCGCTGTCAAGTTCTGTCACATCGTGACTCACACGCGATTGTTCCCTTTACTCAATCCACCTGAGGAAAGCAGAATTAAGCAAATCCACCTTTTTCCTTGACAAAAACAAGGGTGTGTCCCCCATTTGTTTACATGCTGTCGTGGCTCCCGTTTGGCCAGCTGAGCCCCCGCTAGCTCGTTGGTCTTCCCTTGACCGTCCGACACTGACCTGACCTACCAGTTTTGGCAGTTAGCCGGCAGTGCATTAGCATTATGTGTGCTGAAAGCCAGCATCATGGTGACTGGCCTTATTACCTCACCAGCTCCCTCCAGACTGGGTGTCTGCAGACTCCCCCTGTCATTGTGCAGGACAGGGCATGTTTTCGGTTTTAAGACACCCCCAAACATGAGGCCACATCTGTTCCTTCCATCCTGGTAATAAGAAAACAACAGAGGAACTCTTACTTCCAGAGAACGCTTTGGGTTTATGGTAAATAACTGGGAACTGAAAATATATGTGATTTCTGGTCGTTTCATTTCGTCACCCGGATGATTTGAGGAAACAGGGTGGATGTCCCTTCATAGAAAATTTGTTGTTGTTGTTTAGTCACGCAGTCGTGTCCGACTCTTCGTGACTCCATGGGCCACAGCACGCCAGGCTGCCCTGTCCTCCACCGCCTCTCGAAGCCTGCCCAAACTCATGTTCATTGCTTCCACTACA
>JAACJT020000837.1:0-17595 GCA_009936485.2 Gymnarchus niloticus | reverse complement strand
CTGCCCTGTAATACCAACTAGGGATTCTAGTCAGTCTAGGAGAATGTCATGGTCAATAGTATCGAATGCTGCACTGAAATCTAAAAGCACCAGCAAAGAAAGACAACCACGATCTGAGGCCATGAGTAGGTCATTAGTTACTTTCACTAATGCGGTTTTCATACTGTAATATTGTCTAAACATGCCTGAATGACTTTGAAAGTAGGGCTTAATCAAAAGCCCGCACACACCAAGACTCTGTCACTGGACTTGTTCACA
This sequence comes from Gymnarchus niloticus, assembly GCA_009936485.2. Taxonomy (NCBI): domain Eukaryota; kingdom Metazoa; phylum Chordata; class Actinopteri; order Osteoglossiformes; family Gymnarchidae; genus Gymnarchus; species Gymnarchus niloticus. Next base: position 17,337 of record JAACJT020000837.1, on the reverse strand, counting down.
TTTTTGCCGGTCGGACACCTCGTTTACTGGGAAAGATGCCCAATCTATAACTTGAGAGATTCATTGGATGGTATTGCTCTTAATTGGCTTGTCTATTTTGTCTACACAACTACTGTCCTCTGCCAGAGAGAATTTATCTGAAAGAAGCCTGTATGGGAATCGGGGTGTGCAACATTAGAGAGCATATATCCAGGTGTGAAACAAACGGACACCTGGGTACATTGTAGACATGCCAGTGGAAAACAATAGCATGCAATGCCAAACTCAATTTTACCGACACTCATTAAAAGAGCGAAAATATTTTCATGTCTTCTGCTCTTCATATCAATTTTCAATACAGAATACGAAAGATAATTCAGAATAACCTGACTTGCAAGTCCTTGATGACACAATCACCCTCCGTATTATTATTTGTAAATACCGTTAACACGTCTGTGTAGTTCATACAAACATGGCTTGCTGAAGGACACAGCAAGCCATGTAATTATATCACAAGTAGAGGAAGGCAGAGAGGACAGTCAACCAAAGTCTACTGTGGATTTATATCACAAGATGGAAGCAGCCCATAGCATATGCAAGAATGGGACTAAAATCTAGTAACTTCATGTAGGCCAGGTTTTCAGCCTGGTTTGTAAAGAAATTGGTCCACAACGTTACAGTAACAGACGACACATCTTAATATAGGGACTGAGGCCTGTAATGCTGAAGGCGTATGATGGGAACAAATGCACTGGCTAAACAGAAGGTCTTTTTTCAAGCCCAAGGCCATGTGACATTGCTCCAGAGTGAACATATCAGGACTCGGCCATAGTTCTGCAGCCAGCTATCAGCGGTTCTCTGGCCCCAGGGACTCACGAGGTGTCCCAGCTTCGTCTTCTGAGATCCCTCCTCACAGCAGCAAAGGTGACGCATTCGGCAGCTGGACAGAACGTGACATAAGCAGGTTATAAATAGCACTACTGCAGTCGCCTGTGTCCCGGGGACGGCCTGACCAAGCACAGTGGTATGATGCCAGTCCGCCCGGCTGCTCCACCACAGCACCACGGCAACGTGATGTAGGCAGAGCCATTTAAGACCATCTACTGAAATGTTTTTCTTCATTTGGCCAAGTTCATTTAAGCCAAGTGGATGACAGAGACCAGCTAGTGGATTTTAGTAACATGTTGTGTAAATGTACGAGATGATGAAGAGTCTCCCCGTGTGTATGTGATGACGAGGAGTCTCCCCGTGTGTATGTGATGACGAGGAGTCTCCCCGTGTGTATGTGATGATGAAGAGTCTCCCCGTGTGTATGTGATGATGAGGAGTCTCCCCGTGTGTATGTGATGACGAGGAGTCTCCCCGTGTGTATGTGATGATGAGGAGATACACAGAAACCGTATGTCTGTTTGCATTTTGCTTTTTGTATACCCGGTATGAGGTTCTGGTGTAGACCTGTGTCAAGGCACCCATATTACAGTCACTGTAACTCTAACAGACCAGCCGTCTATATAGACAGACTTAAAGAATGATTTTACCAGTATAGAAAGGGCTCTTAGGGCTGGAATATAGATATTATTCCATTTCAGCCAGCAACATATCAGGAGAGGTGTTACTGACTGTTGAAAACTGGCACAGTAAGTAGTGTCCAACTTTGGCGTTAACACTCGGAGATGTGTTTGTTGATCATCGTAGACGATAGGCATCTGCTGTCAATAGCAGAACAGAAGTGGCTTTCCTCCTTTGTTGAATCACTGCTACTATGATTAATGGCTAAATCAGTCATCAGAGTGTCTCCGGCTGCCCCTTTTGAAGCCTCGGCCCCCCAGTCAGAATCTTCCAGACTGGGCCGAGCATGATGGAGTGCAGGTGGCCCCCTTCCTGTGCGGCCGGCCAGACGCCGTTGGCCACAGCACTCCGGGCTTTAAATAGGCCCAAGGAAGCGGAGCACTGACCTCCTCACCTCGCCGTCACGCTGCTCTGCAGAGCAGCGCCAGCGTGGCGGGTGTACGGTCGTGGAGATTCAGCAGGCGTTCAGCTACTGAATCGCCTCAGGAAGTAAAGCCTGGAGATAAGGAGTGTCTAGCACTCAGTGTATTAAGCATCACACAAAGCCGCTCTTCTACATGCAGTCTCTTCAAATAATTCCAGTCACTTTTAGGGTCCTGTACAATGATGAGTTAACAATTAGGCACTGTGAATTTACACTTCACAAAGTTCCTCTATACACTGTGTATGAACTTGACATAATGCGTTTTCCGAACTTTTTTGCCTTTCTCGTCATCATGCCTTAATTGTTAAGCATAAATGTGACCGGATCAACGAGACCTTTTCATCTGGAGACCTGCTAAAACATCCCATCTCCTGTGCGCGGGTGGCAGGCGGGGCAGGCCGTTTGAAGTGGCGTCCGCGAGACTGGCTGGAGTCAGGACGGCCCATGTATTGTTTAGACAGTGGAGCCAATGCAGGAACTGTGCAGAGGGGGGGGAGGTTTCCCTCCTGGGGCAGCAGGGGCCTCATCTCCACTCTCAGTTTGTCTTTAGCACAGTCAGGGTAGGGGCGTCTGTGACTGTCTCTTCCTGTTCCCTGGCTGCCACGCCACCTCTGGGGTCAGCAGACGCCACAAAGCCCCGCCCACCACCGTCACCAGCAGGCTTGTCCTTGCTCTATCGTGCCTTGTGTTTTTTCCACCTCAATATTTCTCTGGACTGCATGGAGAGGAGTCCCCTCCCTGCAGAGTCAACAGTACGCCTCCTGGTTGGCGGTCTTCAGGCAGAATGGCAATATGAAAATATTTGGCCAGACCTGCAGCATACTCTTTGATGCAAGGTCAGAGGTCAAGCTGAAAGTGTTAACAGGCATTTTAATCATTAGCTGCAATCAATACGTGCGATTTATCAGAAATAGAACACATGTCCGAGCAACAGTGCTATTCCCAGAACACCTGAAATGTCACGTGACAGCATTGCCTGCATAGAAATGGCTGAAGTGTGGCTGTTACATTCCTCAGAGGGCAGAGCAAAGCTAGGATAACAGTAGAACCGTACTTTATCCATTTCCAGGAAGGATGGTAGTTGCCACAAATCCTCCCTTGGTCTCCTTGAGAGGCTCAAACACCTACGTACTGTATATACAGGTGAGAGCGAGTGTTTTGAGGTCAGAGCTCAGGGTCAGTACGATCCACCACCCCTGAACAGTTGGGGTTAAGGGCCTTGCTCAAGAGCCTAATGGTGATATTACTACCACGCCAGCCACAAGATTTAAACCCATGACCTTCTGGACACAGGCTGATAGCCCAGAAACACTGAGCTACACACTGTCGTGTGACAGGTGGGAGATGGGAACCCCTCACGTGAGACGTGCTGCGTGGACGGACCATGTGCCCGGAGAGGAAGCCCCACCCCCTACGCCACACAGGCGTGTCATGCCTATGTGCCCAAAACTCTGCCGGCACTTTGGTCTATCAATGTCAATTCAAAGTGGCTTTCCTGCCAGCGCCCAGCCAACGTGAGCACATTAAGACGTGGGTCTGAAAGCCCAAGGAAGTCTTTTTATTTTATTTAATAAAATCCCTGTGCCCGATTGGTTGAGCCGGAGAAAGGAACCGCCACCCTTTTGATTGGTTTCCTCCTTCTGGGCTTCCAATGTCTAGGATTAACATGAAGCCAGTCTGTTTGTACCTCACCCAGGAAGAACTCTAACAATGAATCATTTCATGAGCAAATAAACACTCTCTTTCCTTTCCCTAGTTACGCCAATGGTGTTCCAGGTAGGATCCCTTCTTGTCTCCAGAACCCCTTACATCATACATGAGATATACGTTCAGAGAAGCCTTTCTGCACACCGCTGATGTACAGAGCTCACATTTCTGCACTTGTGGCCTGCTAACTTTAATGAGTCTGGCCGTTCTCTTCTGACCCTCATTAACAAGCTCTTTTTGGCCACAGAAATGCCACTGACTGAGTGCGATTTGTTTATCGTACCCTTCAGCGTAAACTCTGGACGGTGTAGTCGACTGAAATCCCGGGAGGGCCGCTGCATCTGAGGCACCAGAAATGAGATGCATGGCACCATGGATCACAGCACGTTTGCGATTGCTTAGATCGTTCTGATACTGAGCCACACAACAGCTGGACCTCTAGACCTTGCATGCAATGTATATTCAGATCCAACCACGTGATACGCTGTTTTGGAGGAGCAGACTGTCTTAACAAGCAGGTATACCTGTTATTTTCATGGCTGATTACCAGCAGGGAAGAAAATAATGCAGACGGCAACGGAATCCGCAGGTCTTTTTGGTAGGCGCGCCACGCAGGGCGGTAGAGCAGCTCCCGCCTCCACTGCTCCGGGCGTGAATCACACTTCTGCTCTGTTTGTGCAGCTTGTCCTCATCTTCCTCTCACTGTTAAATGAACTGCTCCAGCTAGTCCAGCCGCCCCCACCTGTTACATTGCCCTGTATTTTCGTACATGTGAATTACTGCGAACCGCCCTCCCTAACGCTATCCCTATACCTCTCGGATCAGCTGCTGTCAGCATGTTGCCCCGTGATCCTGGGGAAATTCATTCTCGTGCCACTGTAGAATTCTATAAGAATTCTGCAGAATTTTATAATAAAGCCAACTTGACTCACATGACTTAATTGTTCAATATATATATGTATGTATGTGTGTGTGTGTGTGTGTGTGTGTGTGTGTGTGTGTGTGTGTGTGTGTGTGTGTGTGTGTGTGTGTGTGTGTGTGTGCACGTGCCCTGAAACACACCAGCATCCTGTCCTGGGTGTCCCCTGGCTTCTGGACAGGCTCCAGGCTCTCTGTGACCCTCTATAAGATAAGAGGCTGAAAGATGGGTGGACTCTTCCTGACTCGTACAATACAAACACATCCAGTGAAACAGCGTTTAAAGCAAACTCTGTAGAGAGTCATACCAATTATACTGGATTATTAAAGTCGTGCAGTCCTGGTACTATGGAAGGGTGAACTTGAAGAGCCGCAAAAATGTCAGCGTGGCACTGAAGAGACAGGAATCTCTTCTAAATGTCACACAGTAACCCTGCAAGCAGTCTTCAAAATTATCTAGGAATTATGATGTATTGTATATGGGTCAGCCTTCCAATGCTGTTTCTGCCTTAACCACAAGTTATTATAAATATAACTGATTTTACCAATAGAAATTCATGCACAAATTAACCAAAAACATTTTTGGTATGGTATTCCGGATGAGCGATCGATAGATGGAAGTTTTATTGCTTCCATTTAGTGCTGTCTGCTCTTTCCCGTAAAAGGGTTTGGAACACATGTGAATCCGGGTGGACTGAAGTCTGTTGGCTTGAATCATCTCAAGGTAAATGGAGTGGAAACAGGAATACAGACAGCAGGGAGAGGAGGTTTACCATCCACACAACCAGGAGACCAGAAGAGTCCACCTGTGCTGGAGCAACGTTCAACATTTTTGACACGGTGACAGCAGACTGTGACATAGGGATTTTTAATGTGCTCTAAGGGGGTGTTTCTGGTGGTGTGTCACTTTTTAGCCAATTCAAAATAAACATGCCTGCTGTTCGTCACAAGCAAATGGCAAGATTTCACAACTCTGGCAAGGCCTGAGTTACCCAAAGTGCAAACTGAGCACAAACCAAACATCTAAGCATACATTCAAAGTCAACTCAAATTACTGACAAATGTTAACTATTAATTTAACATGTGTGGTAAATATATGCATTAGGCAGCAATTTCAATATAAAAGAATTCACCCATCTATCTTCAAGCCACTCATCCTGGTCAGGGTAGCAGGTTCAAAATTAATCCAAATTAATTTTCAGACACATATGAAAATATTACATGTCCGGACACTTGTATGCAAGGAGTAAACTAAAGAAATGATCAGAGGCACGCAATGCCAACCAACAGAAGCTAAGCTTTGTAGTGCGCTGGCAGTGTAGTGGTTTTGATGACAGACCAAGGACACCAAGGTTGTTGGTTCAAGACCAAAAAGGAGCTTTGGATTTATGCCCAGCATGAGAAAATGGTTAAAAACTAGACAATTTGGTTGACTGAATCCAGTGAGCATCAATGCCAGATACACCAAACCACAGAGCATACCTGATCCATTATTGTAAGGCATTGTGTGGACTGCATGTTTGGTGGCTTTGACTAGAAGGTCACTGGTTCAAATCCCATGGCAGGCAAACATGCACATATCACCGGTATGCCCTAAAACTGCCCCATATAACCTGTGATGGGTCAGGCTCACTGTAGTTCACTTTGGGCAAAAGAGTTTGATAAACGAATGGAATGTTTGTACAAAGCAACTCTGCCCTTCAGTGTCCCACCCCACTGCATGACTTTTCAGATTTTATAAGATTAGGAAAACACTGGCTGGTTTCCACTTAAAGACGGGTCTGTGCAGATTTTCGATGTGTCGGGGATCCCACACTACATGGCTTTATCAGATATGCTCCCGACTGCAGTCGTGAAATACAAACATGTTTGAAATACTGCACCTCGTCGGTACCACTATCAAGAGGCCTGAGATTTGAGTCCGTGCCGAGTCTTTTCACACCAGTCGAGTCAGACTCTCCAAGACTTCTCAGGGTAGGGCCACTGGGGCGATGTGAACTGGAGTTAAAATCGGGGGGAAAAATCCCATAACGAAAACGCTTCCTGACAAGAAGAACGTAGTGCATCACACAATTCTGAGGTGACAGCTAATTAAATTTAAATTTTTGTTCACATTAATTATTGACCACTGTATATTTCTGGGTGTCCTGACACAATTCGTATGCCTTGACACATTGATACGACTGATTAAACCTGTACTAAGAAGTATTCGAATTATTTGGCGTTTGATTTTGTCAGCGCTGTAGTTTAACTTCATGTGGGAAAGGCACATCACATCACGCTCACTTGTGAGGAAAAGTCTAATTGGCAAATGCATGACTTGGACACAGAAAATGTCCAACTGAACCAGGCCCAGTTATGAGGTGAGAAATGCAAGCAGAGGTGTGAGTCAGCACTTAGCTCGTTCTGGGTTTCCCCTTAGGATACTGAGTGGGGGGGCATAATCCTGAGCACGGACCCTTCCAGAGTCTTGTCCTTCACCACCCAGACAACGCAGGCCCCGGGCGGGAAACACTGCCAAGCTGTCCAGTCACCTGCTCTATCCTGTCAGAAGCTAAAGACTCACAGCTTTGGGCTCTACCCCTTACCTCCGTACGGTTCTTTAGACAGGAACCCACAAAGGTTTGATCTCCCTGGAGCTGTTTTGTAAACATTACTCTTTTAAACTTCTTTAGCAGTATGGGGAAGGCACTCTGACAGTTTGAGGGGAGCAAAGCAGATGATTAAAGACAGGGTCTGTGTCCTAAGCAGGTACCACTGCAGGCAGCAAATTGGGAGATTTATGACCAGAGCTGCTGTTTAAAGGCTTCAGGGCCAAAAGATGGAAGAGCTAAACTGAGGATAGGATCGAGACATCGTCCAGGCAGCGGTCAATGACATGCTAACATGACTCACTGTCAAAGCCTTCAATCTTCTGAGTATACCTTACCACAACTGTCAGAATTAGATTTCCTTTAAAACACCACAGCGCCCCCTGCTGTCCAATTACACGGGTAAGCAGGGACTAGTTTTACTCAAACATAGGCTGCACTGATGTCGTTCATGTTTTCTCAACATGTTTATAACGATAGCTGCCTAAGACGTATGTTAGTTTAAGAACGATAACAGAAATTGATTAAAATAACGAGCAGACGACGAACTGATCAGCTGATCGCTAAACCTGAGAGGCACCGGCGTGCCAACGCGTGCCAGGTGAGCGTGTTGTATGGCGAAATGCTGCCATGCGTGGCTCTGCGATTCGGAGTCTGCACCTGTGACAGGTGGTAAAGTGCCTGCATCACCGCTGGGCCCCCGGAGAAGACCCCTTACCTTACAACTTATCCAGGGTGCCAGATAGATGGCTGACCCTACGTTCTGACACCAAGCTTCACTCTCACCACGTGTCAGAGTTTCTGGCATGACTTTAAATGCTTACATAAAGGTGTAATATTGCTTTTCTAGCCCAGTGCCAGAAACACATGATCAGACAATGAAGCACATGGACAAGCTGAAACTGGTTCACATTTGTCTTCTTCGCAGCTTCGGGGTACGGTAGCCCTGCCATCTCGCTCATCCGGTCACGTCTGTCAGGATCAAGCTTCACACCAGCACCTTCTGCTCATCTGCTCTATCCATTCTGTGAAATGTAGCCCTGCACCTCTAACCTTAAAGCAGGTTCTTATCAGGCCCATGAACTGCCGAGCTTCCTCCAAAGAGCCAGCGTGACTCTTCAGCACGAAAACCACTGACATTGCGATTTTTTTTTTAGCTTGTCCATTTAGCTTGAGTGTCTGTCATGTGACAGTGGGTGGAGTTTCCTTAGCTTCACCAACATGTCTTACTCATTGTCCCTTTGGTTACATTTGACCTGTAAATCTATCATCATAGATATTTTTAATATTTTTCTGTTTTTGCATTGCACCGTTGCTCCACACTTCATGGAGGTCATCCTCTCCCAGGAGATTCTTTCACTTCCTCCTCTTGTGCTATTCTTTTCCCCAGCCTGTCATAACAGGTCACGTCCCATCTTCCCCAGAGAGATGGAGGCAGAAATTAGGAAATTTTGCCTCTTTGCTCTCATGGGCTCTTTGGATGTGAGAATATGGAAAGAAATCTGCTGACCTGGTCCCCATCATGTGGCTCTGGTTCCAGGACAACAAGAGGCCTGATTAACCTCATCTCTGTCCCCACACACACACACACACACACACACACACACACACACACACAGACACACAGACAGACACACACACACACACACAGAGAAAGTGGGGTATGGGGCTAAAACTAACAGGCTTGGGCTTTCAACTATGTCACTGCTGGCCCTAACTGGCCGTCCCCGTCAGGGACCAGGACCTGAGAGTGGACTCCCAAGACCGGCTAGGACATACTGACATCAGCAAGCAGGGACACGGCTTGGTACAGCGTCTTCACTTTTATTACGAGCTCTCATTCACAAACTGTCAAGTTCAATTTTTATTCGGCATACATTCAGCAACCGTTCTTCCCAGTGCTACTGGGAAACCGCAGGGTGACAGACCATGAGTCAGACCTTCCAGTCTGGTGTGAAACAGAATACGATGACCAGCCACAGAACTGGAAACTTAACGGCCTCGGCTGTAGAGGACGAGTGGGGAGCCATGCAAGTGGAAGTGGCAGTTCTGTGCCCCAACAGTAGAGGGTACTGTTCTGCTGAGGATCACCGACCACTTTGGAATAGTAAGCATTTCCAAGTGGCTCCTGGATAACGCATCATTCGGAGGTTTGTTGTGCTTAACACATTGCAATTCATCCAGAACTCATCCAGAACTCATCCATCTCTGAGTTACACAATATTACCTGCTCATTTCCTGTATCTCTTTGCTTTTTACCATTGCGTTAAATATACACTGAATGTTTAAAAGGAATTGAAGGATAAACTTCTGACACTTTTCTGAAACCAAAATGTAATTCATATACCTCCTTTTACACTGCAACTTTTAATAAATTATCTGCTTTCTTAAATCATCATTCAGAATAAAAAATAAAAAAATCATCCAAACTCAGAATGCACCCAAGATTAAAATGAGTTTAAATTTGATTTTACAAACCGCTTTTTAAATGAAACATTTAAAATCATATCAGTCTGTTCAAATCAACCAGAGAAATCATGGTCTGTCAGACATGCTACGAATGTTTGTGATTTATCCCCTCGTTCCCTCTAGTGGGATATGTCACAAACTCCCGTGGTACCATCCAGTAAATCCAACACGCTTGCCATCCAAGCCCATCTACAGAGGTGGATATTATGCTAGGATAACATGCTAGGATAACAAACTTCCTCCGTCTTCCTGTAAAGGTATGGCAAGTCTCATCACGCCCTAACTCTGCTAACCTGCCTCTTGTGGGTCAAATAAAAAATAAAAATAAAAATAAATCAACTTCACTTCTTCTGGCTCCAAAGTAGCAGGAAGGGGAGGAGGGGGGCTTACGCAGTTTTAAAAAGAAGCATTTTTTCAACTCAGCGTTAACTAAGCCTATACTGTACTCAGGCTTTGTAAGATAACATCGCTGTAACACTCGCTCACCTGACGATCTCTCTGCTACCCTGTCATGAAGCGTTAGCCAGCAGACGTCTAAGTTAGCGAGTGGGCTAACGAATTCGCTTGTAATGAACGGACGGGGGACGGGCAGCACGAATCTGAAAAGCAGTTAAATTCACTCACTCATCAGGCCGAATGCGATTACCCACAAGGCCTGAGGCTGACGAGAGCCAACGTGCTCTCAGTGCTTAACCGTGATGGTTTTCACCTCCGTGAAGAAGTGGTAGGAGTCCTTAGCTCCCTCGCGGCCCACCCCCGAGCTCTTCATGCCTCCGAAGGGCATGTTGAGGTCCCGCACGAGCCAGCAGTTAGTCCAGACCAGCCCGGCCTGAAGACTGCGTGCCACACGGTGCACCTGGCACACATCACGTGACCACACCACGGCCGCGAGGCCGTAGCGGACGTCGTTGGCGCGCCTGACGACCTCCTCCTCGCTGTCGAACGGCGAGACGCAGGCGACGGGGCCGAAAATCTCCTCCTGCATGCAGCGCGAGCCGTCCAGCAGGCCGGTTATCACTGTCGGAGCCATGAAGTAGCCTCCGCTGTGGCGCTCGGGCAACTCCAGCTCATCAACGCCCTCCCCACAATGCACGTGGCCTCCCTCTGACAAGGCCAGCTTCACATAGCCCCTCACCTGAGGCGAGCACAGACGGACCGATCAGCGAGGAGAACGGGCCGGATCCTGGGCGTGTCTTCAGTATACCGAGACCTCGTCGATTTGTTCAGCCGCTGCTGTAAGAAATACTTGATGGCACATAACATCCTAATTACCTGTCAGAGGGCATTTCCAGGGTATTAGAAAATGGTCAAATTTAAAGAGACAGTACAAATAATGCAGTGTACCATCTAGAAGCACTCAGTCTTTTCAGGTAAGGCCACAGCCTTGTACCTTCTGTAAATGCTCTTTGCTGATCAGGGCTCCATTGTTACTGCTGCTCTCACTGGGTGGCCCCGTCTTCCACAGGCGAGCAGCAGCCACAAACCGCTGCAAGAACTCAGGGTAGAGGCTCCTCTCCACAAAGATCCTGCTTGTGCAGAGGCAGATCTCCCCCTGGAGGACAGTGGAGGAACTACAACTGGTACCAGTCTTTCTGGAATAACGGATTCCATCTAAAGGAGACGGACGGGACCTGTGATGTCGGCTGATCTCGAGTAATATTTTTCAAAAACATTTCAAGATGTGTCAACTTGTGCAACTTTATCCAAAAGGAACAGGACCCAGGCTAGAGAACATTGTAGTTGAACAGCATTAAGAACAGCAGGATCCTAGTCAGAACTTCAAGGCACAGAAACCCAAGTCCAGGTCATTTCCTGTAGTGACTCTCATTCCACCATCTGTATTAACCCTTTATTAACCCCCAGTACCCCTAATCTTAAGTTCTCAAGCCTGGTTATGATAGATTATAGTCAACGCCTGACACCTCAAACACAAAGCGAGGCAACTTCCTGAAGAGGTGTGCACTTCAACTGACCTGGTTGGAGAAGCTGGAACGGACCGTCGTGGCGATGCACTCCTCCAAGTCTGCGCCGTGGAAGACGATGGCGGGGTTCTTCCCACCCAGCTCAAGGGACAGCCTCTTGCAGAAGGGAGCACTTCGCTCAGTGATGACCTGGGCTGTGGCCGTGCTCCCCGTGAAAGAGATAAGTGGCACCTCGGGGTGGGATACCAGTGCATTGCCAGCCCGGGGGCCAGTTCCAAACACCACATTCACCACGCCGGGGGGCACGCCTATACAATGAAGACATCCGAGCCTTTGGAACTCAAAGCTACACCTCAGATTTGAGCCTGGCAGATGCCAGCATCTCCTCAAAAGGTATGAAACTCCAGAAAGCAGCCCCTGGAACCCGAGAGCACAGTACAGACCTCAGGGATTACCAAGGAGCCGTTTCCACGACGAGGTCTCCTACCTGCCTCCTCAAGGAGCTTACACATCATCCAGGTGGTGACAGAAGTCATTTCGCTGGGCTTAGCCACCACTGTGTTGCCCACAGCAATGGCGGGGGCAATCTTCCAGGTGAGCAGGTAGAGAGGCAGGTTCCAGGGGCTAATGAGGCCAGCTGAAAGGGTAAAGCCATGGCCAAAGGTTTCACAAAAGGCCGCACCCTCTCCCTGGAGTAGATGTTCGATCCAACACCCGGCAGGTGGACAACGCCTGGTCTGACCCGTACCTACGCCCACCGGGCTGCGGATGGTGTAGCTGATGCAGCCAAGATGGTCCAGTTGACTGCATTCAGTGGTGTGGTGAAGGACTGACGTCGCGAAGAAGCGAAAGTTTTGCACCGATCTCGGAATGTCCACGGTACGAGCAAACGTTATGGTCTTCCCTGTCATCCAGAGAAGTAGGGTGAGCATCATTTGCCAAAGAAAAGAGCAGCTTCCTGACAGACAGACTGGCATTTAGCTGAGCATGCAAGAAGGTTACATGGTGTTTCTCTGTATGGTGTGGCAGTGACTCGCTGTGATTCTGGATAATCCTGCACGTCATTTGTAAGGCTAAATTTGACCACGTCATGTGAAATGTTTAAATGGTGATGGAAATAAAAAGAATACACAACAAAGGGATTCAACCTACCCTGGTCTCTCGATTCTGCCTGTGCAAACTCCTCCAGATGGGCCTCAATGAGGTCGGCCAGCTTGTTCAGTACCTGTGCCCGATCCGACGGGCTCCGGGCAGCCCACGCTGGGAAGGCCTCCTTGGCCGCAGCGACAGCCATCTCCACCTAGCAGGGACCACCCATCACCCGTCACTACACACTCTGCGCACACCCCGAGGGCTGGAAGCGAGGAGAAGCGCTGCTACACCGCAGAAGTGGGGCCAGAGTCAGCCCTTACAGACCTACCGTGACGGGGACAGAGTATAGACTCCCTGCTGTCAAAAGGCACTCGGACATCCTTCAAGGTTAATGATTAGTAGACAGGCTGCACACTGTTGATTCTACAGTTCCAAGGTCCACTGTAGGGAATCATCACTATTTGTTCACATTAACTGCTAATGCAACAAATATGACTGAAAGCAATCAGTCAATATTTTAATGCACTGTTTACTCTACATGATCACCACCATCAATAACAGCTCCCACATAAACTTGGACACCCACAAGGCTTGAGTAAATATTACATTTAGCTGCAGTTTATTCTAATTTGGTCAGTTACAACGCACTACAAAAAGGATGCACAAAGAGAATTCAAATGTTCTCATAAGACCATGTAACAAGAGCATCTGAGCGGCACACGTGTGTTTCCAGGGGGGGAGGACGTGCATCTCCATTCAAAATCAATGCATCATCTTACCTCCTCCTTGTCACTATCCGGCACTTTGCAATACACCTCCCCCGTTGATGGGTCATATGAGTCTATATGGCTGGAGCCCGGCACGAACCTGCCTCCTATGTAATTCTCCAGAACCAGATGAGTTCTGTGGTCGGCTGTTTTGGGCATGACTGCTGACGTGAGTTACCAGAAAGGAGCCTGCTCGGACGTGAAATCACACCAGCACATCGCCGACTGGAATTTATCCGGAGGCCCTCCCACCTTCAAACGCTTCCGAAGCCATATAACAGGGAGCCAGCGAGAGACGCGAACCCACAAAACTACACATCCCGGCGGCCCATCGCACCTGCGGGAAGTGCGCATGCGCGACACGGCGCGGCCGCACCTGCGGGAAGCGCGCAGCACAGTGCCGACACGCCGCGCGGGAAAGGCGCGCACGCGCAGCACAACGCGAACGCTAGCGACGCTCTGAGGCTCGGCGTGCTGGTGGCGGAGTCGCCTCGCGAGGAGCTGAAAGTCGTGGGTTTAGAAGAAAGAGGCGATGAAGAGACCAGAGTAGCCGTTAAAGAAAACGACTTAAAACCTTAAATTCGCCATTTGTCCACCTTACATTATTTGAGGTGGCTTGCCTCTGTGATTACCTTGCGCCAGGTTTATGATAGACAGCCAGTAAAGAAAGGCTGGAAAATCCCCATAGGCGCATGGTGTACAGCAAATCACACCACCAAAATGCCGCTGTTCCATACATTAGCCCTCCCCCTGGCCATACGTGTTTAGACATTCCTCTGTCATTCCAGGGTGCCCCACGAAAGAACAAATGTCCCTTCTCAACAAATCTAGAATGACGCCTGGTTCTCTTAAATGTTCCAAGTGATGGCAAACTTCTCTGAAGACCCGGTCGACGTGTGCTCAGAGTGCGGTCTGAGATTAAATACACAACTACTGTATAAATTTGATATATTTGCAGTGTTGCAATGGATTGCCACAGGCCAACTGTGTTTGCTCTGTGTTTATCAACAGAAATGACCAAATGAGAGGCCTTGGACATTTCCCTATAAAAACCAGCTCAGTCATAAATGTGAAATGCATCGGTTGGTGCCAACATGGGATTGCTTCAGAGATTATCTAGCTGGGAAAATGGGCCCAACGACAAACAAAACACATCTGTCATCTGTTAAACGGGGCCTGACAATCCTGCCCAAGGTCACCTGGGATAGTACATAGCATTTTACCAGTATACATTTAAAGGAATGGCTAACTACCACAGGACATTCATGTTAAGTAGAACTGGTAGGGACACGTCCTGGCCAGCTTTCAGGAAAGCTGAACCAACCTTTACATAAGCATAACACACAACTGTGCTGTTTCCCCACCAACTTTCAAATCAAACCTACACGCCGCTACAGGACAGAAATACCGACCAACTGCTGTAGCCTTGACTTATCTGTCTCCTTTGTGAGCTCCCTCCATGCCCCATCACCAAGGTGACCTGCAAGTGTGTCCATGGTGTTCAGACCGTGGAGGGATCCTGGAGAAGGTTGTGTGCAGGGTCCCCTTTTTCAGGCATTATACTAAACAGTACACAAAGACCCTTGGCATCTAACTACCCACTTGGCATCTTTTTCCAAAAGCAGTATTGTTACTAGTGTGTTTGATAACGTCCTCTCAAAAGGGTTTAGCCTACCTGTACCTTCATACCACTTACCTGCTTCCTCCTCATATTTGAAGATGTACACACAGCTTACAGCGTTATGTATGACGGCAAATCAACCACATTTTAAGCTGAAGATGGAGTTTGCTGGGGTTGGGTCAAAGGTCAAGGGCATTGATAAAATGGCTGTTTTCATGTTTAGATGAAACTATACAGGCTGTATAACTGGTTGAACATGGGAGATGTACTGGTTATCTCTGAAATGTATTGCGCAAGTCGTCTCAGCAATCAAGGCACAAAACCGACATTAAATAAAATAAATGGCAGATACTTCTGTTCTGCGTTTAACAACTGACGAACTCCCTCTGTCTACACGATTGTGACCAATCCACAGCAGCCCGTTTCACGCCACACTCAGCCCATACTGATTAGTGCTTTGTGTGAACTCGCCAACCAGACCTTTACACTGGCAAAGGTCAATTTCTGATTTAAAGTACCTGCTGCTAAAGGCTGCAACACAATCACTGAACTGAAGATTGAGCTGAAGAGAAACCCAGAACTACAAACCAAAAACACACCAAGCCTTCTGAGGGGTAGCACAGATGCCTGTTTTTTGCCCGACCAGGGATCGTGTGAAACTTTGAGTAGATAGATGCACCATACTCATTATTCTTGGCATCTACAGAGTACTTCACAGCCAAGTCGACCTCATTAGCAGGACCAGCTTTAAACATTTTGACAAAATCTGGATCGTCACGCAGGGAAAACTGCTGTACCATATTGTTTAGTGTAAGTAAGATGGCTGAGGTTGATCCCGAAACAACACTCTCAATCAACGGCATCTTAGTCAGTGAGGGGGGGGGGCTGAAATTAATCAATCAACACAATGCTGTAAATTCTGGAATATTTGCAAAAAACAGAAATATAGGCAAGAATTCTACCAAGTGTTTTTAAGGAACCACCTTTAATGGAAACTGGGCTTTCTGGCAGAACTCCTTTGGTTCTTGGACGTGTGATTCCGATGGCACCATGCTGACAGCCAGGCCACGCCTCCCACCTGACGGGCCGCCCCCTTAGCCGAGGATGAGACGCTGCTGCTGCTGCTGACAGCAGACTGAAGTTCATTAAGGTCACCTTCAATCGAGTGAAAAAAAAAAGGAAGCAAGCCCCCCCCCCCCCCCCCCAAAGCACAGCGGGCCTCCCAATCTGACTGCTGTTCGCTGCTCCCAGCAATTGTCACATTTACACTACATTTGACATCACGTCCTGCTTGCTGCAATTTGACAGAAACAATGAAATTCACTAGACCAGTGGTTCCCAAAACTGATTTTCAGGCCCCCTTTCTGCAGATATTTTGAAGCACCCCGCTACGTGCACACACACGATGCCCCCCCCACTTAAAAGCCACACCTCCCAGTCTGGGAACCACTGCACTAGGCCATTCCAAACGCTGCACTTTTAAATCGGTTCACAATCAGCTTCAGCTGCAATGCCAAAATGGCAGCAGACAGATTTATTCCTAGACTTTAATATCGTTCATTTAGATTGTCAACCTCTTCAGATGTCATGTTAGTTCAGCCGTTGAAGTTTTGTTACTTCAAGTGTTTCTGATATGTGCAGCGTTCATACATAAATACTCAACCCACAACTGCCTATGCTTAAATACCTCAATTAAGGTCAGATGTGTTTTTAAATATTACATCATGATAATGAGCGTCGAGCCGAATAAAACAGCCCCTGGACTGCCAGTTATGCATTTATGACAAGTGTGAACGAAGCAGCAGGTTAACCAGCTAGGGGGCAGTACAGCCTGTTTAGAGGGAGTAACAGGACCTCTGCAGACCATCCGGCTCAGCTGAGATGGAAACAGTTTGTCACTCTTTGATCTATAAAAGGATAAAAAAAAAAACAGATTATTCAGCTGATGCTGCAATGAGACGCCATACATTTTAATTATGACTACACGCAGACAATATACACATGCTAACCAGCCATTTCATCAGGGACGCCTGTATACCTGCTCAAATATGCAAATATTTAAGCCAATCATGTAGCAGCAGCTCAGAGTATAAAATCTTACCGACTCGGATCAAGAGCTTCAGTTAATGGTCAGACCAAACATGAGAGTGCAAAGAAGATGTGGTCTAAGTGAGTAGCAGTCCGATGGGTGGAAAGACCTCGTTAGTGAGACAGGTCAGAGGAGGACGGTCAGAATGGTTTGAGCTGACGGGAAGGCTACAGTGACTCTAAAAACCAC
>JAACJT020000836.1:0-17596 GCA_009936485.2 Gymnarchus niloticus | reverse complement strand
AACTGATAGTTTTGACAAACGTGTGATGCCGTCTTATATTTGATCAATGACTGAGTTCCCCGTGAACCTGGCCAGGATTAGTGGATGGATAGATGGCTCAAACTTCATTCACTTCTGAGAAAATGTCTGATTTTTCAATTTGCCTCAGCATGGGCTGCAAAACAACATATTTTCAGTAATGTATAAATTCCATAACAGACTTTTTCTGGACACCTTACCCTAGGCTGAACTTTGTTATTAGCTTATTTCCCATCTCAACACAGCAGGAGCAGAACAAAAACTTTTGTGAAAGTTAACGTTGTGCTTCAGAAATACACGTTCATTTTCCTAAATTCCATACATTATAAGACAGAGAAGCCCCAAGGATGATAAGCTCTGAACATTTAAATATTATAAAGAGCTAAGCTGTCCACTTGAATCTGGGTTTAGCGGGACAACGTCTCATAAAGGTTATGTCACATATCATATGTTTGGGAATGTTACATAGCTATAAAAGTATGAACTAGAAAAGAGTAATAGAAGAATAGGTGTAATGAACAGGCAGTGTAGCTCTAATTTTATCAACCCATTCAAAATAATTTTTTCCGATTCGGATTTCATTTTTGGGACTGTTTTGCATGGCTTCGGTTCCATACATAGCTATGGTATACATTAGTGACTGTGCGAAATAGGGTGGTAGTACTGCAGGATCGATCAAGTAAAGAGTAAAGAATCCCCCCCCAGAGTAAAGAAGGAGAACACAGGAGTATCATTGCCTTTAAACCCAAGGTCCTGTTACGAGCAACTCAACAAAGCTTCTTTACTTGTTTATTTCACAGAGCCATCAAATACTCACCGGCATTTGTATTCTTTGAAACAGAATATTATTTGTCTTTTGACGATTATTTCTTATCGCCATGAACATTAGGAATTAATTTTCTTCAGTCAACAAGTACTCAGAGTACACTTGCAGCAAACCTGAAGTTGAAAATGGAAAGATGCCTCTATGACTAAGTATACCTGTACTGTAAAAATATTAGCATATTTCCCCCAGCATCACATTCTCTTATTGGTTCTCTAATGTGAAAGAGGTAGCAGAGATGTGTGACTTCCAGTAGAAGGGTGTCACGGAATGCGCCAGACGCCGGTGAGAAGCACGGAGCCCAGAGCTCCGGCCGCTAATTCATTCCCTGCTCTGAGGGGCCTGGAAAATTCCTTAAGGAGCTGCTCCTTCCCTGCCTGCTGAGCAGAAGTAACAGCTGTCAGGATCTATTCACCTGGTGCACCATCATCAGGAGACTGACAAGGAGCCCTTTAACACACACACACACACACACACACACACACACACACACACACACACACACACACACACACACACACACACAAATAGAATCTGAAAGCTGAGTCCAGCAAGGTCACCTGACTAAAAGTGCTTGAGGTCACTTTAAAACAATCAAAATATACTGTCCATTGTCATTTCACCCAAGGATTAAAGACCAGATTCTCAGATTAGAAAATTACGTCAGAATCACTGAGCATACCATCCAGGGTGTACCCCAGCCTTGTGCGCTGTGCTGCTTGGGATTGGCTCCAGGTCCCACTGTGACCCTGACCGTGATATGTGGTTACCAGACAGATGGATGGATGTCAAAATTACATTTTTTAGTATTGTTATTGTACCATAATCTTTTCAATTCTAAATTAAAGATCAAGATTAAATACATAAACTGTTGAATAGGCCAAAGTTTAATGTATCAACTGCAGATGGATTTTCCTGTAGAATTGGAAGTTAAAATAATCAGTCACCTTCTAGCCATTCTAGTCTACACAGCAACTAACAAAACACCACAGCAGGATCATAGATAATGGAAGTGAATTTCTGTCACTCTCCATCAAATCGATGATCTTTCCATGTCAGTGCCAAAATTCACACCGCAAATGGTATCGAGCATAGGTGCTAACACAAAGTATCACAGTATTAACCTTTTTTTGGTAGCCTTTGACAATTTAAACAACAAAACTAAGTGACCTCACAACTGTTGATAGAAATAATACATTTCTAGCTGCAAACACTCATGAGGAAAAAATACCCTTTGTAGAGGAATTTTCCTGCAAATATTTTTTAACGGGAATACGGGACCTCGGACATGCACATAGGGGCAGGAAAAAAGCATTGGACTGTAGACAGCCTCAGTTTTCGACACAGACCGGTGTTCATTAGAAAATATAAAAAGACACGCTGGACAATTTCAGATTCAGGGGGGGAAGTATAACAGCTGGGAATGAGGCGAGGCGTTCAGGGAAGCATCCTCTCCCAGCCATCTGCTTAGCAGTGCAGACCACCCCGCGCCGTTCCTGACCCATAACTGGGAGTTTGCACCACGGCTGGCCAGGCGCCACCACTGCAGCAGTGTAGAGGTTCCTGTGGTCCCTCATCGTGCTGGTTTTTAAAATGGCGAACGCACGTCCCTGCCTAGTGCCGGGTGTAGAGGTCACGCCTGCATCTCTGCCTCCATTGCTGTCATTAGGCCTCCTGGGTACGGCTTTGTTGTCGGCATGAATGAAACAAACATTTTTAAAATGCCCGAAGTGTTCTCTTACAACCCCGCAGCAATGACGGGAGCGAGGAAGGGGTTTCTTAAGAGTCTTCAGAGAATTTTTTTCAAGTAAAATTGATTATGTAACTCATGTGATGCCTTGTGCCAAAAAACTGTGCTCTTGGCTAGCATCAGGCTACCAACAAGCCATGCCAGGTTTTGGCACGGAGGCTAAAATTAGACAGGACTATTACATCTCCAGGGTGTGCTGCAAATGGGGCACTGCATCTCTGCAGTGTACATCCTAAAATATGGAATGTCATAATTACTCAGAGTTCGTTTTATTTTTGTTTTGTTTTATTTTTTGTAGATAAAAAGGTACAGATTTATTGAAAATGCTATCGTAACATGACAGTTTAAATATGTGAATTGTGATGCATTTAAATTTAATACTGCATTTACTACTATTGGCTTTCACTTGTAAGTATGGTAGATTACCATCGTGCCTACATGATTAACAAGCTTAGGAGCTTCGGTCGTTATCTGTACTGATGGAACGTATTTCACAAACTACAGCAAAAGTTTTAAAGGTGATTCACATGTGTGGATTTTAAGATGGTTCAGTATTGCATGATATGATTGTTATGCGTTTTAGTTTTCTATTGCTTTTTTCTTATTACTGCTGGAAGCAACATAACCCGTGTTGTAAACTGGCCAAGAGGGGAAAGCAGAATACTGGCAAGTCGTGAAAGCTACAGCAAAGTTGTTGTGGGAGGGTTTAAACAAGACATCAGAGATTATTTTAGACTGCACCTTCATGGGGATTAAATTAAAAGGAAAGGTGGGAGGGTTAGTGAGACTAGCCAAATGCCAAGATGAAACAAAGACATGCCAAGTTTGTGTTGCTTTTCCTTGTTCCACTTGTCCATCGCTGGCTGTGGTCTGGCTTAGTGCCAAAACGCCCGCTAAGCCTATAGATGCTCATAAATGCAAAATCAAGGTAAAACTGATGGGAATCTGACTTAACCAAGACTGTCAGATGACTAAATTTCCTATGATGGAAGGTAATCCTTCCCAAATGTGTTTTGTGTTTCATTATGTCATCATGCTGTTCTTTTTGTCAGAAAAACAAAAAATATATACAGCCATATACAGAACTTTGTATTCGAGTACAAATTAATATGCAGGAACTGTGCTACTCTATTTCCATTTACTGCATGGCCATTTGCAAAGGTCCAGGGAACTGAACTTAAGCCTGCGACTTTACCACTCCTGTAGAAAGACAAAACACCCTCCTCGTTTATGAAGCGAGGATAAGCGGATAAACGTTAAACTCTGAGCTACACCTCCATGTTAGCTGCCCATCAAAATGACACGTTGTCATGGAGAGGCAACGACGTGATCTGTCAGCGGTCGGGCACTCTGGAGATTCACCAGAGGCTTATTAAAGGCACCCATTCAGCTCAGTCCATCAATAGCGGCCTGTCCCTGCGGTCCGTGTCTCGGTGAGCAGTGGAAGCTTATTTCATGCCTTCACACAGCTTTTACGGACGCCAAAATAAGCGCCGTGCCGCAGCTAGTGGAGCAGAATGGCACCTGGGCTCTGATTGTCAACTCCGAAAGGATGACTTTCGATGGCTTCTCTCCGTCGCTGCACTGCGCTAATCAGGACGGTGTGGCTCTTCGTACGGTTCTCTCCTCGGCTGCTTTACTGTAGCCATTAGCAGCCAACTGGATAATTGGCTGCGTGAAGAGCGGATAGACAGGAAATGCGTTAAAGCAAATCATCTTAACAGAACGGCATATCAACGTGTCTATCTGTCATAATAAATCTGCAACTAATTAAGGCATCTATTGAATCAAATTTATAAGCCTTGTTTTACAGGAGGAATTGAATACAGAATTTTGCCTTACACTAACCCAGTATGTCTGAATGGCACACTGCAAGGTAATTATAGTGTCTAGTGACAATTTAAGAAGAGCTTTAGTGACAACCAGTTTGAAACCATTTTTTTAGTCACTCGTCTTTGAAAGTCTTGTTAGAATTCACTTAGCACTGTATTTTTCTTTAGCTGAAATTTGAAATTAATGAGTGCAGGAAACAATTCTGGACCTTGCTCACAAGTTTTTTTTTATATATATATGAGCAGCAATTTCTGTCTGTGCTCATTGACTCCCATAGGAAAAATGCTATCTTTGGTGTACGTCCACGCAGAGATTAACACACGCCCGGATGAATCTATTTGCTTAGTTTAATGTTTAGTCTCCAATAATAATGTACTATTTAATAAAAGGAGGAGATTTCCATATGCTAAATATTATCCACAAGGATATTTGCCTGTTTGCATCTTGGTCGCTGGATGTCAAATGATCTTTTGTCAATTACGTTCGTTCCTACGTAGTCTTTTATCTTTCTGATTGTGACTCCAAATGAAAAATGAAAACCTATTGGGAATAACCAAAGCCTGCTATCATGGTTGTGGCATCATTAACATGCTTTTAGTACCGTCCGTGTTATTAAGAAAAGTACGGAAGAGACATGGATTATCTGAATTGTATGAAGACTAAAAAAGAAACAGCTCAGCCACGTTAGCCAATTGTCCTTACTTATCTTAATATACAGTATTTAATACAATATTTTCTCTCCTTTTGGCAAGTTGTCGGTTTACATGATTTCATAAAGTTTGCTCAAAGCACCGTTCTATTTATTTAGTCACTCATAGATGGTTCTATAGGGCCTCTTGTACTGAGATTACAATTTTTAGTTGAATTTCATGAGTGTTAGAGCAAGTGAGGCAGGGGGGAAATTAGCTGTAGCGAAACAGGAATAAAACAGGAATCAAACAAGGGGAGGAGTCATTCAAGGCACACATGATTGGTCACTGTGGTCAGCTGATGATGGAGAAACAGGAAGTGCCAACCTTCCAGGAAAAACGAGAAGGGAAGCACAGGGCCTACTCTTCAGGCACATCCTTCATTCTTAGCATTCATTTTGGATAACAATATAGTGAATTTACTGCCATCGATCTGAGCTTTGTTTCCTTGCGAGATATTATCCCAAACCACATCCTCACTGTCCTCCAGTTTGATCAGAATCCTCACCCCACAGTTTCCTGATTGCCATCCAATACTGACTGCCATGCAGAAGGCATTTCCTGCTAAATTCCCTGTGGCATCTATACCACATATCGATCAAACATGCAGACGTAACCAAACATTAATGGGTAAACGTCAGAAACACAGCTATTATTTTATCAGTGATGTGAGATTTTTATAAATACTGATAGTCTTCTGCATGAAATGAAACGATGAACATAAGCAATCCACCTGACGGGACCATCTCACTGTTCTTTGCTTGCTTGACCATTGCAGCATAATAAACAGTATTATCAATGTTGCACTAAAGTAAACATCATTAATAAACAAAATGAATATGCCAAGTGAGCTTATTTAGGAATAGATAATGAACTACAACGTAGAAATTCATAAACGCTGCACAGTGGTTTGATGATGGGTATATGGAAATGCAAAAAAATTGATTTTTGTAAAAGTACATTGATTACTCATAATATGGGATTTGCTCTGCCATTAGTTTGATAAAGCCTGGCTAAGTTAATTCTGGAAGTACAATATTAACTTTATCACCACTGCAGTCAGGGTCAGTTCCTGCTCTGCGGGCATTAGAAAAGAGTAACAGTGCTTTTGGACAATGAGACATCCTGGTAACGTAATTAAAAAACCGTCTGCTCCACCGTTAATTTGTTAATGCCATTCCGATAAGGTGTCTATTGCAACTGCGGTGTGTTTTGAGGGCCTGAAATTATTGTAATCTTTTTTTTTACGAGAGGAATCAAAATCAGTCTGTACTGCTGTCTGTAGCTGACAGTTATATTATTATGTACTGCTGTTCTGTAGTCCTGCTAAATTTAATCAGTGATTCTTGTCTTATCACATTTAACTAACTATATGTGATGCATGGACTCTAAAAATGTCTGCGTGTAAATTTACAGTGCCATGTAAAAGGATTTGTCCTCATATCCTCCTTGTCTTAAATTAGATTTTCTATGACGATTTGAAACCATTTAGTGCAACAGATTTGCGACAACAGAGGAAATGAGGAAATTCTTTTTCTACAACACTACAGGTGTCTATATAACCTCTATATCTGCAGTGCTGCCTGTTTTTTTTGTGTATTTTGATATGAACTCACTGACTCCCATTTGCTGACATTGAATGTTCACACCAGAATCTGTTGATTTATCATCAGAATGTGCTTTCTGTCTGCCCCATGAACATCTGCCCAGTGAGACCTTTTCCTTGCATTGTTTGTGCATTTGTTCTTAAGACAGTGAGAGAAACAGAAGCCATTTTTAAAGAATATTCTTGAACATTCTTTGTACCTTGTACAAAGCCCCGTGCACGTGTAGTGATTTTCCACGGTACCATTTCTACAGCTAAAGTTGAGGTTCCACCCACTAGCCGCAGTTCACGGAAGCCACTAATGACGTTAGGAAAGTGCGGAATTTGTAACTTACTGTTGCAATCCATGCACCCATCAACGACAC
Organism: Gymnarchus niloticus; assembly: GCA_009936485.2. Classification (NCBI taxonomy): domain Eukaryota; kingdom Metazoa; phylum Chordata; class Actinopteri; order Osteoglossiformes; family Gymnarchidae; genus Gymnarchus; species Gymnarchus niloticus. Next base: position 10,512 of record JAACJT020000836.1, on the reverse strand, counting down.
TCTTCACAAGGAACACATGGCTCAGCACTGCCAGTCTTTCGTGTTTCACCCACGCCTCGGGCATGGACAGTCATGACATTTAATTAACAATTTGTAGAAATACTAACGTTTAGATAGCTATTTTTGATTCATTTCACAATTCAGCAGTAATTTGGCATTGAAATGGTGACACACCCATAACCACAGTAAGGTGTGTGCCTGAAGGTGGCGCTCGGCCTGTCCTGAATGCCAGATTAAATAAAGCATGGCAGGTGGGAGTTTATCAGCTTCCTCTACGTTGGCACTTGGTCTACATTAATAATATTATCAATGAAAGAATTCAGTAAAATGCTACAAGGTAAACATGGCCATAGTAACATTACAGTTTTAGTTACAGATTACTATAAATATATGTGTAAAAACTCTATAAAAACTGCTGGGCCATGACTGTATTCTCATTCATGCAGATTGCCTACAGGTAACACAAATTGTATCCCTCTTCTCTTCATGCTTTACAATAACCATGGTTTTCCTCTTCTACCTCTTTTGCTTTCAAATATGGACTGTAAAGCAGATAATCAACTTATCTGGGATATTAGAAAGTGAGAAACAGTTTACAAGCTACTGGCTAAATTTGCCCTGGTAGAGAGACCATTGTTTCCATGACAACTCTGAACAGTGGGGCGTGAGCGTTCCCCTGGTCTGCTGTGGATATTGAGCAGATACTACAGCCGAGGGAAAGAACAGCATGATGGGAAAAACATCAAGGGCCAAAAGCCGTAGTTTCCTGAAGTTAACCTTAAACCTGAGAGCATAGTGTTTAGAACTTCTGAGAAGTACACTAAGCTGTAATGACATCCCACAGGAATTGTGTTTAAACCTTCAATTTAGAGAAACAAGACTGGAAAAACTGATAAAAAGTAACGGAATGACCCGCTCCCTCATTGTATTTACAATATCTGGAGAATACAAACATATCTGAAGTCCACCTACACTGCATCTCACATTTGCTAAATAAAAAAGTTCCTCCCCTCTTTGTGTGTTAAAACTTCTGAATCTGGACAGAATAAAATAGCTCACAGTCATTAAAAGTGTCATCTCTTACTCCCACACCTACAAAAGTGTGAATGAAAGACTTCTCACAATAAACAATAGCCCTGGACATTTGTTTAAGTGTATATTTCTATAGACTTCATTATTTAACACTTTTCATATGTACTCATTTGACATAAAGATGTTACTTTTATTGCTTGGATTTTTATCATACTTTTTGCTTGTATTTTCATTTAAAACTGTTTTATACTTTTTACTGGGGCAGTTCTGGATGAAGTACTTCCTTTGGGGCCTCAAACTGGCAACATTCAGGTACCGTGAAGCCCAGGTGACATGCTTAACTTGCTAATTCAATTCAGGATAAAGCACTTTTTTGGGGGCCTCAAACGGGCAAACTTCAGGTGCCGTGAAGTCCGTGTGACATGCTTTATTTGCTAATTCGGTGACACACTATACTGCTGCTTGCCTGGGTCTTCATAGTTTTTACATACCAGCCAATTCCCCTGGTCCAACTGTTCATTTGTTGTTCTGTATATTCTATTTGTCCAGTTGACTTTTCCCCAGAATGCTGTACTGAAGGTGCTATTCCCTGAAAACATGGAAATAATATTTACCTCTGAATGTACAGTACTTTTGTACATTGAGGACTATACAGTTTTTTCATAAAATATTAAACGATGTACAGTAGCTCCTTAAAACTGTATACACATCCCAGAGAAGCGCAGGAAGAAAACCACAGCAACACGGGAGAACTTGACACACACTAAGCAAAGGTGGGGTTTGAACAGAGCTACATACCCACTGAGCTACAGTAGGAAGACTAAAATATGCTTTGCCAATGTGACACTTGGGAAACATTTTGGAAATTTAAACTTAAATTCCCACCATTCTGTTTAATGAGCACATTGTCTTGACCAGCATTCTGGGGACTTAACGTGCTACTGGATCACTATGCACTCTCAGGCATGATGAAAATGTAACTGACACCAAAGAATCGTTAAAAAAACAATCTATAATATACCTTTCCCATCTGTGAAGTCTACATTTAAATGCTACGTGATTCAATATGTATTTAGTATTTTGTCTCACGTTAAAGACAATGAAATGCAACTACACCCCCGTCCTCCTTTCCCATGTTAAAAGTGTGAAACTGGCTGTAACCAGTCTGGAGACAAGGGGTGTGAGTCCCAGACTGGCACCACTCAGAAATGACCCGCAGGGGTACTCTGGACTGAACCAAACAGCCTTGGACGGGGGACAGCTTCTTTGTGTGCAGCGTAAGAAAGCCACAAGGTACCAATCCTGTTTACCACCGACCTGCCGGTTCCAGCCACTCTTCAGTTGCCATGATTGTTACTCATTGCTCTATTTAGCCTTGATATAAGAGGGAGAGTCTTCCTGGGATTAATTCCTGAGTGATATACACATGTGCGTGTGTGTGTGTGTGTGAGAGAGAGCGTGTACATGACACAGTGATTACGGGCACGTCTTCCATCAAGAACAAAAGCGTGTGTCGACCGGACTGAGTGGCGGCAACCTTAGCATAGCCCCTCCCCCTCGGCTTCTTAGGTTTAATAAGCTTTTAATAGGAATTCAATGTTCAGTTTTGGAATGTAAGCTGTCAGAGCCCAGCGAGTCCTGTTAAAAAAAGCAGGCTTTCATTAGTTCACCATACATTCCTACCGTCGTTATCTCAGGGACAAATTTCAAAGGCTCTCATGACTATTAACTGATTTAAACTTTGACAATTTAGGGTTGGAAACGATGAGTTTGCGGTAAAAAATACCGACAGGAAGAATATGTGTACGTACCTTTTGTAATCCAGGGAAATCTGATCATTTTAAGGAGGGCTGCGTCCTTCCGTAAGCCAAAGTAACTGTATTTGTCCGTATAATGAGCCATGCTGATTAGGATGCATATCATGTCCTTCTAACCCGTGAATATTTTACAACTGCTGCATTTGAACAAGTGTAAACAAAACCATAAGCATTGGTTATACAGCCATTTCACATTTTCCACTCTGCTGCAATCTGCTCCATGGGCTTAGGATCTAAGAATTACTGACAATTTATCTTAGTGCCAGTAAAACCCCTGGCCACCAGGGTACTATAAACTGACAAATATCTTTGTAGCAGATTAAAAAGAAAAAAAAAAAGACTGGATGCAATTGATTTTTCCACCTGCCAGCAAAGCCAGTTCTACCGGCCTTGTCTTCTAATGCATTTAGCGGGCCAAGCTCATGTCATGAGAATTTAGTGACTGCACTAAGGAAATGCTACAGTGTTTTAATGCTGGAACAAGACACAATGAACTACAGTCCTCTCAGGCCTGTTACATGTTAAAATGGGTCAGAACTGTCAGACCTTATTGCCAAAGCCCACTGCCAGCACGTCCCCATCCTCATTACACCACTGGATCCAAAGAGGTCCCCCCAAGTGGGCAGAATTCACTAGCCATTCATGGTCGTAGGTGCAAGTTCCCCAAAAAGGCTAACTCGCTAATCAAATCACTCCATGTAGTATATACACTGTTTACACAGCCCAATACCATGCAGATCTTGACTAGTCTTGCATCAATGCTGACCTTAAGCCCCGTAGTTGCAGCATAGCAGATTGGCATATGGCTGTTGAGAATAAGGCTTCAGCCAGCAGAGGACAACATGTGGTTACTGGAAAGGGCTTAAATTTGAATAAAAATTAAGCACATATTTTATATATACTATGCATAAACACACAAATAGGTAAAACGTGTAGCTGGCATTCAATAAAGGTGTCAGGTAAACAGCTTAAGTTAAAATGCAAAAGGCATTTGTTTATTCACTTCCAATGTGTCACTTTTTAGCTGCTGAAAACAAATCCCCTACAGTATTACACTGTTTTTTTAATATGTGAAATGGAATCCTACAAGAAAAATGACTGTGTAGAGAAACAGAATACCCACTTCTGGAAAAGAGACAATCTTTTCACTCCACAGCATTGATTCTATTAGCCTGAGTAAAAGCCAGACTGAAAGCAATCTGAGCCTCCTTAATCAATAATAAAAGACCATAATGGTGAGCATCACAAACTTATTTTTTTAGAGACTAAACACACACAGTGAACACCCACTTAAAGCTGGCAACACGAAACAACCATACAGTATCGATAAAGTTCAGCCATTTAGAATCTGATCATGCCATAACGTCAATACCAGTCTACCTATATTGAGCAGGTGTCAACCATAGCAAAAAAATAAATAAAAATGAGGATGTTTGTTGCCAAAATGTGTTGAACCTTATATGAAAATCACAATACAAAAGCAAAATTAATAGACTTTTTCCAGTCAACTTTCAAAAATGGAGAGACGTTGATTACAATTTTTGTTACCCTGAGTATTGAACATCTATTAAAGCAAGCTTTTTGTACCAACAAATATCAAAAATCTGTTCAGAAAAAAAAGCTTTGCTAAAAAGCTAATGTTGGTTAGCAGTCATACCTTGTAATTGAGTCCTGAGTTAGCTTGGTAATGAACCATATAGCAATAATAACAGTCAATCAAAGTGAGGAACAGAATATAAGTATACGGTCAATACAGCTGAAAAAACAATGAATGTAATTTTTTTTTCAGAGCTCATATTCTGAGAGCTAAACAAGGCCGTGAGAAACATACCAAAAAGCCTATCTGTTTTATACTCAGTGGAATAAGGGCTGAATTCCCCAACAGTTTCTATTGAAAAGCTCTCTTGAAATTGAATAACCAGAAGTGTATAGGCCACTAATTTAAAGCGCAGGGCTGCCAATGGCATTGGATTCCATTTCAGAGAATCTCTGACAACATTTTCCTGCTGGTCATGATCTGAAGACACAAACAGAAGATTACTTCTGTGACTGGGAGGTCTAGTCCAGATAATGAACTGACAAAGCCTTTCGGTGCCCATCGGCTTCAATAAAGAGGCCACCCCACTCCAGTGAGTGAACGCATAAGGCTCCCCTGTCCTGTATATCCTCTGACAGCAGATGACCATCAGAAACTGTTATAACCTCTGAAATTAGGGAGTAATTAATATTGTAATCATGATAACGTGTCCCCTCTCATGAATTCCAAATGGGTTGTTGAATTCATTCTTTGTGTTTTTCGTGATAGCGTCTATGACAATTACATTTTACATTTAATTCATTTAGCAGACGTTTTTGTCCACAGCACCATAAAGCGAGGTAGATATGATAAGCATACAGAAGTTTAAGGAGCTACCTAACTTGTACGGTGAGCTAGACTGAGCATCCAATGAGGGACCAGTAACTAAATGCAGGGCAGTACTAGGTTAAGAGTGACACATCATGTGTCCACTGAGAAGGTAACTATAAACAGATATGAAATACTAGTAGATCAGCATAAAAGCATTAATGACAAGAGCTTGAAATAAGAACTTAGAGAGGCCACAGCAAGAGAGGTTAGTCATAAGGTGAGTTAGAGGGGCTCCCGGAAGAGCTATGCACAGATATATAACAATTTAAATATGCAACAAGCAGTCATACATTTTGGACGTCAAAATCATGAGTATTTTGAAGCTGCGAAAAACGTGCAGAGACAACTTGAGCAGGTATTGGAAGGGCACTCAATGGAGCCACAAGGGGTTACGGATTTTGGGAAACACCATAACCTGTCCAGTGTACACTGTGATGAACTGCTGAATTACTTTTACAGTACAAATGGTGTTTTGGCTGTGGGGCACCCGGCAACAGTGGTGTTACATTTTGGAAAACTACATTATAGTAATGACTTTGGCCTGAGGGCAAAAATGTGACGCAAAAGTTAGACAATCAAAAAGAATGACATCTTGAAGAGAGCTTAATATGTAACCCATTTTGTTATATGAATAAACTCATTATTTCAACTTAGAACTGCATTTTTACACTAAAGTGGAAATACATTAGCCAAATTTTTAAAAGCAAAATTAAAATCTATCCATCCATTTTCCAAACTGCTTAATCCAATTCAGGGTCGCAAGGAACCTTAGCCTATCCCAGACAAGCTAGGTCACAAGGTGGAAGGCACCCTGGACTTGATAAAATTGAAATTCTTCTCCAAATCTCATCATGAAAACATTAAAATATCAACTGGATATTGCGCTGCATAAAGCAGCTATTCTCTGATGTGAAACGCATTATTAGGATTGCATAACTACCCAGTGAACACGAGGTTTTTCAAATGTCTGCAGTGACTCTGTATCTGTGAAATTCAGCTGCACTGTTTTAACCGGCCGGCCACGCTGGACGTCTGCAGACATTTAGGGACTGCATGGCACCTGTCACCCTGTCTTAGCTGCACACCTGGGATTGCCATGTTCACCGAGCGTCTCAGGCCAGGCAGCAGAACAATCACCAATCCGTCTTCCAAACGGTGGGTGTGGGCCCACTACAATTCACAGAATATCACCACTCCAAGTAATGGAACATGCTAAGTAGTTAATTAAGACTTAAAATCACTGATTAAAACTGTTTCTTGTGTCAACGCAAATAATATTCTGGTGTAAAGGACTATGAGAAATTTAAAGACAAAACATGCACCCTGTATTCTGTATAAACAAATCTGGAGTTGAACTAATGTTGTTTTGCCCTGGTGGAGTTAAAACATAAGTTTATCTTTGTCCCTCAGGCATCAACAATGTCTGCAATAGTGGATTTGCAGGAGCTGTTATTTGTACCTTGAGAAGCACAAACACGTAGGGAAGAAATACTTAAAAATCAGCAGGATAACTGAACTACTCCAACTAATGTAAAGCTGCACGTTCCACCATAGCAATATATAAAATCAAGTGAGCAGAGGGCTGGTATAGTAGACCATTTATCAGTATTTTCCATCCATCCATCCATCCATCCATCCATCCATCCATCAAAAACTTATCCCAGACAGCACAGGCGTGTGTGTGTGTGTGTGTGTGTGTGTGTGTGTCCATACACGCATGCACACTCACTCGCTCTCCCACACATTCATACCCTATGACCAATTTACAGACACCAGTTAGCTTAAGTGCATGTCTTTGGGCTGCAGGAGGAAACCCAGGAGGCATGGGGAGAGCATGCAAACTCCACACACAGACAAACACAGCAGAGGTGGGAGCAGTCGTGAAACTGAAAAATGCTCATTTAAAGTCTAATCCAGAGACATCGCATAACACAGCCGTCATTTGCCCCATGAAGGCTATGAAAGTCTGTGCAGTCGGAGTGTAGCTGACTCGAGTGACAACATGCTTCCCAAGGGGATGACAACACCACCAATAAATATGGCAGCATGACTGTCCGGCCCAGACTTCTAAAACTGGGCTACCAAACCTCAGGCTTCCTGTAGATGAGGGGCCCTACTGGTCCCGTGAATTTGAACAGCCCTCCAGAAACCATCCCAAGTGGCTCAATCCCAATTGGCAACACCCCAGACCAAGAGGGAGCTCTGGAGTCGCAGCATTCGATGTGTTTTTGTTTTTTGCACCGGCCACCGTTGGCCTGACCTGCCTCCGGCGTCAGGAAGCAGCTTCTGGAGAAAAGCCGAAAGCTGTGTAATCCAAAGGATATATGGAGCAGAGGGGGATACGCGACACTCGTTTCCTGTGTCTGGGTCACGCAGATAAGACTTTATAATAGGCTACAGTGGTTTCACCTTATTGCCAAGCAGTCGGCCGTATACATCATGCCAACGGCCTGCCAAACAATGGCATCGGTGCGAAATGGTCAAATCTGTGGGTGAAGTGCGTGGAGTGGGCATACATCTTGCGACTGGAGTAGTGTGGTGATAACTGGGCTTGACAGCCTTGGGGAGGTGAAGAAAGAAAGTGTGGTCTGCTAGAGGGAGGTGTGATAAAGCTCCACGCCTTTGCAGCAGGCAGAAGGCTGTGGTCTATTACTTCTTATTTTGATCTACTGATTTGTGTTGCATCGGCATTAAGAAAGAAGAGCCCATAAAACTGAAATACTCATGATTTCTAAGTTACATCGAGGTTCACTTAGAAGCTCAACTGAAGCTTGACTTACACAAGGTGTATACAGATGCCTGATTTTGCATCTGTGAGTACTATATCCTAACTTGATACCTTGCCGTGTCATTTTAGGATGCATGTACTGGATAACGCGGAACACGGCTTTCATTGCCTTCCTCCGAATGTTTCTTGCAAACGTCAAGAGACAATTAAAAGGGAAATCTTACCTGCCTCAGAGTTGCTTTGCTTTCTGAGTCATAATTCATTCAAAATTTGGTTTGCATCTTATTTTAATTTTTTGAGAAAATGAAACCAGCCTCAGAGACTCAGAGCACTACACAGGAAGACGCGTGTTTACCTTTTGGCACCTACAAGTCGGCCAGATTTCCTCTCGCTCAGAAAATGTAAGTCAACAGAGCAAATTAAACCCGCATGGATTACAGACACTGAATTGGGACCATAATATTCCTTTAAATTTTATAATTTTTTTTTGCAGAACACTAACCTTTGCCTTGAAGTTAGCTGGGGTAAAGATGGCCAGAAATCCAGTCAAGTTTAAATGCCATAGGAAAAGGTGACCTTGCTAAGTGAATAACCAGAGTGAAAGAGAAACTTATTCACATGGAGTCCTGTGCGTTGATATTAATTAAGAACACACCCGTCATGCTTAAAATAGATGATACAAATAATTAAGAATTTACACTTTAATAACAGTAATGGATTTTGCTGGGTCTTTACAGTACTGTATCTTGAATGGCAGGACCGTCTGCTTAGCCAGAATTACTGCGTGCTTCCTGACACGTGGGGAGACCCAGTATCTTAAAACATCAAATGATAAATCCACCGAAACACATTCGTTACGAGAAAATGAAACCCGTATGTAACATTCGATCGGAAACACAAAATGGATACTAAGTATTTCCTCCAAAGGAGAAAATATGGCTAAAGCACACAAGCAAGGCAGAGGAATCATATGACATAAATATCAAATGCTCCTTATCATCTCAAAAAAGGATATGGCTTATATTCAACGGATTGCATAAATACGACTATAAACAGAGGAGCCCATTCATCTGTTGCGCATTAACACCAGCTAGCTAGGTATGGGACCCAGAGGAGATGCAGTCCCCAACGCCCTGCCCTGCATTGCGTGCACCACTGCCCTCCGGCTCCGTTTACCTGCCTTGCCAGCCTTTCTAATAAAGGTCACGTTGCACCCGTTCCCTTATGCCGCCAATCATTCGTGTCCCTTTTCATCGTTTGCCTCGTCCTCTGGCTCGCACAGGAGGTTTCGAGCGATCCATAACACATGCGTTTCCGTCTATCGCAAACTGAGAAACCGGCTGCCGGCTGACAATTCACTCTGGGTTATAAAACGGTTTTAAAAAGTGGAGCAGGCATCCAGGAATAGATGAAAGAGGTAACCAACTGGGCTGCTCCCATGATAGCTACGTTAGCCCTTGTAGCATAAATGCTCCTTTGTACCTCCACTCCTATGATCCTAAAAATAAAGAACGCCGGGCAAGCAGGAATATACACATGCCAAGGGGCCTCTTTGGTGGGCATCACTAGGAACGAGGCCTGAAGAATGTCGCAGGACTTCAAGGGGACAGGGAGTGGCCTTAGTACTGGAGAGACTCCTCTCCACCCCGTGGGTAAACTGCTGCTCAGGGAACGGACTTCAGGTGGATTCGAGTGTAAGTCACCTCGAGCTGGGGCACCTTCCACATGTACGGAGAACAAATGAATGAAGGCAGAAAGAGCCAATACTGTTGCTAGATAAAAACACCCAAATCCCGCCCGTATTATTAACCTTCAAAGTGGGATGCTATACAACAGTGATATGGGTATTGTGGGACAATCATTTTTAAAAATAAAGTGAGAACTAAGTTCTGCATTATATATAGGGAAATTATGAATAATTTGCACATTATTGCACTACAGATGTAAAAAACCAAATCCAAAGATCATAGGTAATAATTTATGAATCACTCGTGTATTATCAGCACCAGCAAACTAAAACTCTGGGTGCTGAAACACTCTGATAAACGGCATTGTGTATGCGCTGTGCCTTGCCTCAGGCCCCTCCTCACAGTGACTGCAAAGGCTTCACGTGAAACACGTTCCTGGCTAGATTAGCTGTAAGCAGAGAGATCCAGTGGGCAGTGAGCTTACGACCCAAATAGTTCCACTCTGGGATGGGACTGTAATGGATCTGAGCTATCTCCCAGTTAAACGTCAGCATTGTGGGTAACAGTGTGAGCCCAGACACGGCAGAAGAAGCCAAAAATGGTTTGGGATGTACTGTTCACACACTTGTGTTTTGAACCACACGATATCATTGAAAGGAAAACAGAATTCATGCGTTAGTCGTTATATTCTGGAACATCCCACAGCCCGTCTCCTTCCCCCACTGAATCTACTAACTCAAAGCCCCCCCCCCCCCCCCCCCCTCCCCGCCAAGGAGATGTTAAGGAGCCACGCCGACCGCACACACACCTTTAAAACCCCCTCCCCCCCCCGGCGCGGGG
>JAACJT020000835.1:0-12216 GCA_009936485.2 Gymnarchus niloticus | reverse complement strand
ATCTATCTATCTATCTATCTATCTATCTATCTATCTATCTATCTATCTATCATACACTTTCCATCTTCAGGCAGAAAAGAATTCCTCAATAGGAATCTGGAATATACAGGTGGAAATTCATCATTCTCTTTCAGCTGCTCCCATCAAGGGCTGCCACAGCAGACCAACAGTCTCCATCTCCTCCTGTCCTCTGCATCCTGCTCTGTCACACCACCCACCTGCATGTCCTCTCTCACCACATCCATAAACTTCATCTTTGGCCTTTCTTTTTTTCTCTTGCCTGACAGCTCCATCCTTAGCATCCTTCTCCCAATATACCCAGCATCTCTCCTCTGCACATGTCCAAACCAATGTAATCCCACCTCTCTGGCTTTGTCTCCAAACTGTCCAACCTGAGCTTGACCGTCTAATATACTCATTCCTAATCCTGTCCATCCTCATCACACCCAATGCAAATCTTATCTTCTTTAACTCTGCCACCTCCAGCTCTGCCTCCTGTCTTTTCGTCAGAGCCACCGTCTCCAGCCCATATAACATAGCTGGTCTCACTACCATCTTGCAGACCTTCCCTTTCACTCTTACTGCTACCTGTCTGTCACAAATCACTCGTGACACTCTTCTCCACCCACTCCTTCATTCCTCTTCTTTCTTGAGCATACCTCCATCTTTCCAGGGTCTCCTCAACCTGCTCCCTACTCTCACTACAGATCACAATGTCATCTGCAATCATCGTCGTCCACGGGGGCTCCTGTCTGATTTTGTCTGTCAGCCTGTCCATCACCATTGCAAATAAGAAAGGGCTTAGAGCTGATCCTTGATATAATCCCACCTCTACTTTGAATGGATCCATCACTCCTACCGTAGATCTCACCACTGTCACACTACCCTCATACATATCCTGTATCACTCTTACATACTTCTCTGCTACTCCAGACTTCCTCATACAATGCCATAACTCCTCTCTAGGCACCCTGTCATAAGCTTTCTCTGAGTCCACAAGGACACAATGCAACTCCTTCTGACCTTCTCTATACTTCTCCATCAACACCCTCAGAGCAAACATCATATCTGTAGTGCTCCTTCCCAGCATGAAACCATACTGCTGCTCACTAATCAGCACATCCCTTCTTAACCTAGCTTCCACTACACTTCCAATGGCACTGTAGATTTGTTTCATGCTTAGGTTGTGATGTTTCAACACCCTATCAATAGTTGCTATACTGACTGAATGAATGTTGTGGAATGTTGTGTGGTCTGAAATTTCAGCAGCCTGTATTTCCTGTAAACGAACTGTATTGTTCCTCTGCACCATCTGAACAATCTCTGCTTCTTGCTCTGCGGTGAACATCTTGCCTCACCCACCAGCTGTAGGTCTTCTTTCAGTTCTACGAAGGCACAAATTCTCAACTGAGATGTTATAATGTAGGACACAAAAGACAATATTTATTTTTACTGTAGTAAATATAAACCAGATTACTGTACGTATTGTAGCCTACGTATGCAAGTACGAGTACTGCAAGCAGGGCTGCACAATTTATCGTATTAAATTGTGATCTTGATTCGTACCTCTATGCGATCTCATTTCTAAATCACGATTCTGCCATATTTTTATTAGGGACATTAGCTGCATAAAAACAAGTTCTCCTTCTCGCTCGACAAATGAAAACGTGACGTTACACCATGTGATGCACAATCAGCAGAAACTGGCAGGATTGCAACAGTGAATGAGTCTGAATGGCGTGAGAAAGAAAAGTAGCTAACTACAAATAAAAAACCACAAAATGAATCGAAAAGAAACCCCCGAGTCTGACGGTGGTAAGAACGAGATTAGGAACGCAAATGTCCTCGTGCCAAAAAAAAGGTTCACATTCAGTGGTGGTGTGGAAATTTTTTGGATTTGAAGTAGACGATGAAAATTAAAATCAAGTATATTGCAAGCAGTGTTTTGCCATAGTAGGAGCACCATGAGGTAACACTACTAATTTACATAATCACCTTAAACATCACCACAAACTACAATATGACGATGCTTTAAAGGCCAAGGAACTGTCAGAAGAAAATCCCTGCTGCTCGACCAGTTGTGCAAGTAAGTAAAGTCTGAAGTTAATTGCTTTATGTTTCCTTACGAATGAAAAATGAGTGCAATAAACATTTGGAAAAAAATCGTGAGAGAGAATCGTGATCTCGGTTCTAAGAAAGAAAATTGTCATTCATTTTATCAAGAACTGTGCAGCGCTAACAGAAAGTGAATGTTTTTGCACCATACTGATTTTCCCGCTTGAATGTTCGAATAATCAATGCCACACATGACCGTGAAATGTCTGGCTGCACCCTTAGACCAGTCTCACGCATAGAGAGACCATGATTAATGACATGGTCTACAATAGTGGCTCTCATTTCATAGGTGACCTCTGGTCTTGGCTGTCTTTGTCCTCGTCCTCCTCTTCCTTTTCATCTGGCATGTCCTCTCTGGCTTTGTTCCTGTTGGTCTTGTTCCATTTTGTGTTTAAAATTGAACTACATAACCACCACAACCTTTTATGTTGTCAGCACCTTTTGAGTGGTTTAGAGTTAGATTTGCAGGAAGTGGTTAACCAATTGCAAGTCTGGCCCAATTTCAGGAAGCGTTTCGGGATTGGGCCTTAGGAGCTGCTGCCATTTTGTTGTGAATAGCTTGATCAGACACTCCCATGTGATTTTGTTGTTACCAAATGATCACTGTGACCAGTGTTTTGCAAGAAGTCCTTCAGCAATGAAAAGTGATGCGCAAGCAATGTTAAGGTCTTTGCTGTTGTGCAAGAATGTTTGACTGTTTTCTTTGTATGTATTTGGAATTGACAACATCCACTAATGTCTTGGTCAACCTTATTGATATTCGTACCTCCATCACATTATCATCAGTCTCCAACATCTCTGAGACCAGGTCTGACGTAACAATTAACAGATTTGAAGCGAGAGGCGTTGATTGCTTGAATAACGTTGTCACGCAGTCGAAATCGTCAACATGCTCCTTCGACCCGATCCCTTCTGTGTTGTTCAAGCAAATATTCTCGGTATGTACTGATTGGGTTCTTGATAATGTAAATACTTCACTTACAACAGGTATTTTTCCAGATCCTTTTAAATGTACGGAAGTTTGTCCACTTCTTAAGAAACCTTCCTTAGATCACACCGTTCTTAAAAATTTTAGGCCAAATTCCTAATTTCCTTTAATGAGCAAAATTTTAGAGAAAGTTGTTTATTTTCAGATTGTTGAATTCTTACAATTTAATGACATTTTTGTAAAGCTCCAGTCAGGATTTAGATACCTCCATAGTACAGAGACAACATTATTAAAGAAAGTTAATGATCTTAGGTTAAACACGCAAACACCCTCTGCTATGTTTAAATCATTCTCGGACCTTATGAACCAAAATGGATATGTTGACCCATGGAGATTTTTTAATCCCCGAGCTAAAGGATATTCATTCTTTTCTCATGTTCATCACTCATATTCACATATTATTTATTTGTTAACAGCTCTATGCTTTCAACAGTTCGGAATTCTGAATATTTAGCAATTATCTCATATCATACTCCCTTAGTAATGGATATGAATTTGTCCTCCAACTCGACCCCCCTGGAGATTCAATACTTTACTCCTATCTGACCCTGTTTTCTGTGAGTATGTCTCCAACTCTACTGATGATTTTTTGTAACTACAAATAGGACTGAGTCCACCTCTACTTTAATATGGGAAACAATTAAATTAAAGCTTATCTTAGAGATCAGATTATTTCTTATTCAGCTGGCCTCTCAAAAGCCAGGAAAAGCAAACAGAACAAAACTGCTAATGCTATTCTTACCCTTGATCGTAAGAACCCTTCGTCCGAATCCTACCCCTGAACTAAATAAGCAGTGCCTTAATTTACAATCTGAATTTGATCTTCTCTCAACAGGTGAAACATAGCGGTTGTTATTACATACACCTGCCACCTACTATGAGTATGGAGATAAACCCAGTCGGCTTCTGGCCCACCAGTTGAGGCACCGCCTTACCTTCCACCAAATCACGCAAATTAAGAATGTATCAGGTTCCTTAGCATCAGACATAGATGAAACGAATTCTGCTTTTAAATCATTTTACTCATCATTAGATTCATCAGACTCTATCTTTAACTCTGAGAGTGTAAATCAATTCCTTCACAACCTGGAAACTCCCGCAATGACAGCCCTAAAAGGGGCTGAAATTGATGCTCCTCTTGAACTGATGGAAATTGTTGCAGCTATTAATTCACTGCAGTCAGGCAAGTGTCCAGGCCCTGACGGGTTTCCCCCTGAATTTTATAAAGAGTTTCACTCAAGATTAGCCCCTTTACTTTTACGTGTATTTGAGGAGTCGTATGATCAAGGTTCTCCCCCCTCTCACACTGAGACAAACCTCAATATCATTGTTATTTAAAGATGGGGGGAGACCCGACTTGTTGTAATTCATATAGATCAGTAAGCCTCTTCAATGTTGATGTTAAGATTTTAGCCAAGTTGCTTGCCTTCCGTATCGAAGGTGTACTGCCAACCATTATACCAGATGAGCACATAGGCTTTATAAAAGGACAAAATTCATTTTTTAATACCCATACCCTTTTCAACATAGTCTACTCCAAACAGAATAGTCACTGCCCTGAGGTGGATGGTCTTTGGATGCTGGGAAAGTTTTTGATAGAGTAGAGTGGGAATACCTTTTTGCAGTTTTAAACAAATTTGGGTTTGGGGATGGATGTATTTCATGGTGCCGACAGGGGCCTTTCTGTGTGGAGTTTGCATGTCCTCCCCGTGCCTACGTGGGTTTCCTCTGGGTACTCCGGTTTCCTCCCACATTCCAAAGGCATGCAAGTTAGGTCAATTGGCTACTCTAAATTGCTCATAGGTGTGACTGTGAGTGCGGATGGGTGTTCGTCTCTGTGTTGGCCCTGCGGTGGATTGGCAACCTGCCCAGGGTGTACCCTGCCTTTCGCCCGGAGTCAGCTGGGATTGGCTCCAGCTTCCCTGTAACCCTAATGGATAAGCAGTTTAGAAGATGGATGGATGGATGAATGTATTTCATGGATTCACCTGTTGTATTCCTCTCCACTAGCATCAGTCTGTACCAACAACATAAGCTCTGACTATTTCACTCTTGCTCATCGCACTCACCAGAGCTGACCTCTTTCCCCCTTACTTTTTGCCTTGGCAATAGAACCCCTCTCTATTATTCGTAGAGCGTCCCCTGTATTTCAAGGTGTGACCCGATATGAGATGGAACATAGAGTGTCCTTGTATGTAGACAATTTGCTCTGGGGTGTCACTAACCCAGCTGCTTGTGGCCCTGACATTCTAGAAATACCTGAAAAATTTGGATATAAAATTAATCTTCAGAAGAGTTAATGTTTTGCTATTAACACATCTGGACGTAGACTACAACATTGGCTGACCTACCATTTCACTTCACCCACACTGGCTTCAAATATTTGGGGGTGAATATCACAAGTTCATATTCAACTTTGCTCTCTGCAAATTTTAATCCTCTTATATCTTATATGAAGTTGGTGTTCCACAAATGGGCTAATCTACTATTATCTCTGCTTGGTAGGATCAATACGGTGAGAATGAACATTCTGCCTAAATTCTTGTACCTTTTTTAATGCATCCCCTTGTTCTTACCAAAATCCTTTTTTAAATCTATAGACCACAACATTGTTTCCTTCAGTTGGCAAAGGAGGGCTACCAGAATTCAGAAAAATGTAGACTCACTGGGGGACTTTCATCGTCTAACTTTTTGCTTTACTATTGGGCTGTAAATATTCCGAAATATGTTTATTGGATCCACTCCCCCCTTTATCACTGGTGCCAACTTCATGCTTAGTCTTGCACCTCTTCCTCTCTCTCTGCTTTACTGCTCTGCTCTCCGCCTACATCTCTATCACGATACACAGACGATCCAGTTGTATATGCTTCCCTTAAAGTATGGTATCAATTTCAGCGTCAGTCTCTGTTTCTACTGAGCCCGATCTACAGGAACCGTCTCTTTCCCCCCTCTTTACTAGGCTCTACTTTTTATGACTGGCATAGAAAGGGAATTAAGGATTTTAACGACCTCTTTGTGAATGATGTCTTTTGTATCTTTACTGACCGGTTCTCTCTTTATGGTTCACCCCAGTCTCACCTATTCTGATATTTCCGATTTAGGCACTGTGTTTCTACTATCTTTCCTGATTTCCCCTCCTGTTCACCTAAACAGCAGCGGGAAGACTTATATCAACTCTCACCACATAGGAAAACTTCAATCTCTCAGCTGTACAGCTTTGTTCTTCCAATGGATGATTGCACCACCAACAAAATTCTTCCCGACTGGGAACAGGAACTGGGCATGGAGCTACGCTGTGAATACTGATGATGTGATGATGTGGTTGACACGATTTGCACTTCATCTTTCGGTGCTCATCTCTCTCTCTTATTCAATTTAAGGTAGTACATAGAGTGCACCTGTCAAAGTCAAAATTATCTCAGATTTATCCAACTATCCCTGACCCATGCGACCGATGTCATTTGCCATCCTGTAATCTTAGTCACACGTTTGCCCACTGCCCCAAACTAAAACTGAATGGATTCATCCAATCCTCAAACTGATGAGACTGGAAGAGTGGACCAAGATCAAACCAGAGCATTGTGAGAAACTAGCAATGTCCTGCGGGCTAGTAATACATCAATCATGTTCAAAGGTATTTGTTTTTTTTTTTTATAAAATACTTATTACATCTATAATATTGAGCAAATCAAGACAGCCCCTTAGAAGGGGAATTTCTTGGAATTTTGTAGAATTCAATTATGTTTCCTGTAATTCCAATTCAATTTGGATTCTGCTTCCATAGAGCAGGGAACAATTCCAAAATGTAACAATTCTGCCTCCAGGAAGTGAAATGGAATTTACCATGCATTCTCAATTCAATTCAATGGCCCCAACTCTGGTTAACACTGATCCATAAAACTAGTCAATCCTCTTGCTAATCAATCAACCTACATGCTACACTGCAGACAATTTAATCTTTCTTATGTTCATTTGCAAGATAAATTTCACAAAGTTGTCAGCAACTATTAGAACAATTCATTCGATTCAAATCTCAACCTTTTAGTGGTACCATGAAATAACTCATTAAATTTCGAGTTAATTCTACTTATTTCAGTTGGCCTTACCATACGTGAAAGCGTGAAAATTCAGATGTTGGACTTGTCATTTTACACGAGCATTACCATCTGAGATTTAAATGATTTAATGACCTAATTTTTGGAAAAACAAGTTTACTTAAAATGAAACAAAAGATTTCACTGTAAACAAACACCGTAAATAAGCGCGACACATGCATTGTATAGAGGTAAGTGATAGGAGTGCCTCAGTGTCCAGCCTGAGGCGTGTGCAGGTCTTAAACACGAATGTGTAAAACAAATGGCATCTCTCCCACCAGTCATAATCAAACGCTGTAACACAGCCAGTAGAAATGAATGACCATCACTGAGATGGAAGGAGGAAGGATGTATAGACTGATTGCTCGCTCACTCACGATCTCCAGAGGGAAACCCAAAAAGAACATAATTAAATTCTTTATTTAGAAAACAAAATTAATACATAAAATGTATTCTGTCTTCTCTTCCACCTATTCTGTAAGGAATGTTTACTTTCCTCTCTCCAACTTCACACCATTTTTTTAAATAGAATAAATACATTTCATAACATACAGAACTGAGATTAACATTTTAGCAGTACTGTGGTATTTTCAGCAAAAAGATGTCTGACATAGCAATAATCATAACGATGTGTATTTCCAGATGACTCTGTAATTCATTAAATTGTGAGAAGATTACACCTTTGAGGCATTCAATAAAGTTTTCAGCTTGTGAGTATCCAGAAAAACTTCTAGTGTGTGAGCTCCTTGAACGGGATGGGATCCCATAAAAGTATCGGAGGGTGTGAGAAGAATGACATTAAACTTGTGCAAAACCTGGAGTAAAATGCTGCAGAGAGATGAGCAAAGCTCAGGCTGAAGAGTAGACAAAGATGGATCAGCGCCGTGATCCAGAATCCAGCAGGTCTTTCGCTTCATTAATCTTTGCAGCCAAGTAAGGAGATCCACCTGCAAAAAGAGCAGTGAATTTATTACCAAAAACCTTACACTCTCACCTCCCTCCACTCCAACACAACACACTCAGTGTTAACTCTGTTTCTTTCTCAGCGATGAGGTGGGAAACCTGGTCAGGTGGTGACTGGCAAAAACCTGACTCTCAACACCAAAGACTAACAGATTTGAGAAGATCCAAATGCCAACATCACCTCCCTTGTCTATATCAACAATGACACAGCTGAGACAGTACCTTCCAAGATCCTTGGTGCACACATCACCGAGGACCTCTCGCGGTCTGTCAACTCATCATCTATGGTGAAAAATTCACAACGGCATTTTTATTTCCTGAGGAAACTAAAGAGAGTCCATCTGCCACAACAACTGTTGGTGAATTTGTATGAGTGTACCATAAAGAGCTTGTTGACATACTGCATCACAGCCTGGGCTTCCAACTGCTCCGCTGCCGACCAGATTGAGAAAGCTCTATAATGCACCACCAAAACAGCTGAGCAATCCGTCGGACTATGACTTCCATACACTGAGTAAATCTACAATGACCGCTACCTCAGGAGTTCCCACCCACCCTGGATATACACTGTAAAAGATGGCTTCTTGCCTCAAGTTCTACTATTCAATACTTATGCAATCTGCTTAAAAAGTGTTTTGCTTGCATTTAAAAGATAGCATTTGCAACACAAAATATTATGCGCTGAATGCAAAATAATGCATAAAATGAACAGATACATACAAGTGATGGCAGCATTTGCTAAACTTAAATCCGACTCAGCCTTCTAAGTATAATGTACTTTATGGTCACGGGATATATACACAAAATCCGTTGTGGATGTTTGGCACACACGTTTGTAATACTGTGAAACTGGCTCATTCTCAGAAATTTCATAGGTAAGTTGATCAAACAAAAATTACGTTTCATACTGACGAGCTGCCGAATCCACACTGTACTGCAAGGTGAACTCATTTTTCTGGGAACGCGTATACTAAACATATCAATTTATTGATCAGTCTAAAAGTCTTCTGAGAATGAGTTGAACATAGTTTTTGTGAATGGCGGTGCGCTGAAATTCTCTCGCCGATTTTTAGTTTTTTTTGCTAACATTATGTTTGTTTATATCTTATTTTGCAAAATGCTATTCCGTTGAAATATGAAAATGTAGTCTGTACAGTACGTTTGTATGCTTTAAGATGAGTCTATTTTCTTGTGAAATGTATACAGGCTAATACAGCTATCCATTATTTTGGATTATAGAAGAGATACCACTTTTTGAGTGCAGCGTACGGCAAGAAAAATGGAGACAAGATCAATGCCCCATGGTTACTGAAGTCAAAGTGTCATCCTGCAGTACTACATATGAAATGCTTTATTTAATTTCAGGACACTCATGGAGACATGGACCAGGAGGAGCTTGCACAGCACACATGAGAATCATGACAAAAGGAGGCTCTACAGTCAATCCTTTTAAAGGCTGCGATAGTGCTGGATGGTACAGAGGTTCTGGAGGGATTGCCAGGTATAGAAAAAGTATGTGCCGTTCTCCTTGGCCTGATCTGTGCAATAAACCTAAGTTACCCCTATGAACTCAGTACGTTTTTCAGAAGATATTCTAGGGGTTAGGCAATGATTTTTTCTTGATGAGGGATCTGCTTTTCTCAGAATGAATTTACTTCAATTAAAAGGTGGGATTTTCTCATTTTTTTACCCATGAGATTAAGCTACTCCACCAAAAGGTACATTTTTTCTAACCCTTTTGGTCATCTGGGGTGCCAATAATTGTGGAGGGCACTGTATATGAACCAGAGGGAATAAAAAGTCTTAAAAAGATATGACGATGAGTTATATACACAACTCCATATTAGCAATGAAAGGGAAGAAATATTTCTCATCTACATAATTAGACCTACCATCTACTAATTGTACAACACAAAATGAAATACTAAAAGCAGAGATCACTATGGATGAGATAAAGCAGTAAATACACTAGAAAATGGTAGATCTGCAGGTGTTGATGGTATAAGAAGCTTAAAGATGAACTTATACCACTGCTCCTCCCCCCCTTTAACCGGACACTGCAGAGCAATAAAATACCCTCCTGTGGGACGGAGCAATGATTTCCGTAATTGCAAAACCCCAGGAAAGACAAGGAATATTGTGAAAATTAAAGGGGAGTTTCAATTTTATTAGTATTTTTATTTTACTTATTTGAAACTGTTTTCCCAATGTTCACTATTGTTCATGTTCAACTGGAAAAAAATGTTGAAAAAAAATACTAATATCCACGGTATAATGTTCTTAGAAATGCAGTTGCTTGATTTATGCAGCTACCAGTTTCTGCTATGTTTTGATAGTCCTGTTTTTTAATTTGGAAGAAGAAACCATAGTATACACTGATCGGAGAAGTAACTGGGTTTTATGAAAGAGTCCTGATCTCACCTTTATCTGGGTGATTCAAAACCATGATTCTCCTGTGTGCTTCCCGTACTTTTGCTTTACTGCTGGTCGGACTACAAAAGAAACAGGATTTCAGGATACAACAGTGACACCCAGTGGCCATGCCACCACTTCAAGGCAACATAACCCTACGTGAAGTCCAACCCACTACGTTCTTTGCAGTCAACCTTATTGGCAAGTCTTTTCCCCCCAAAAGACAACATAAATTTACATATATCAACAATAAGCTTTAATTAAGTATACCTTAGAGAGCTTTACTAACTTCAATATACTTATACACAACACATTTGTCAATGCATTCAGAAAAACGTATTTTAAATAAATGTTTAAAGGTGACAAGAGATAAATCATTCCTGGCACGAAAAATGAGTCAAATGGGTGGAGGTTTGAAAAGAAGCTGGCATTTGGCCCTCTGCTGGGCAGCCAGGAGAACAGCTGGAAGCACTGCTGCATCTTGGGGGGTCCATCAAGACTGCAGGCTTGGAGCTCATTAACCAGAATTCCAGTAGAACGTGTTCTTATGATTACTGAACAAACTATATTTCATCTAAGTGCTTCATGAAAGGCACCATAGAAATAAAAAAGGCATTTCTGAATGATTGAATGATTTTAAAGTAAACGGTCAGTTTTAATAAGAATACAAAATATGACCACTGGTACGGGATATCAAGTCTGTTCCAACCACTAAATAATGCAGTGGTTTATTTAGAGATGGTCTTTGGTGCAATTTAGACAAGGGATTTGATCTCCCACTGCACCTTGCTGTCATACGGTAACACACCACTTCTCAACTTCCTGAACATTAAAAAAAAACTTCTGACATGTAGCTTTAACCACCATGTTTCTGCTGTACTAGAACATTACACACACACACACACACACACACACACAATATTTAATAAGCCAATGTTGTTCATTATTTAAACCTTGTTTTCACAATGTTATGCAATTTGGTTACACATTCTGCTGGATAAAAACATGACAATAAATCCACAATATCTACAATCCCAAACTGGAAAACGTTTGGATGATATGGAAAATGCAAATAAAAAAAAAATTTGCATTTCCCAAACTGTCTCAACTTTTTCTGATTTGGGGTTGTAATTTGGCCAACAGGATCAACAGAAAACGATCAATCAATTAGCGTGACAGTGAAAGATTATCTTTACGCAAAAGGAATACATCTCTGGTTTCACTATTATTTGATACCCCTTTAACATTTCACTTGTTTGGATAATAAACATTATAATGCAATATTTGAACACACACCTATATCTTGCATACCAAAAACTGAGTGAGTAAGGTGACAATGTCAGAAATCTGATAAACTTTTATGAATGTAGTGGAGAGAAGTCTGGTCTCACTGAAAAGTAACACAAAGGCCAGCAACAACCGGTCACAAATTGATCAAACTGAATGTTGTCCCTAAAGTCTCACATTTCTGTCTTGTTGCCGGTGCCCTTGGGCTGTTTTGAGGTAGGTAGGTAGACCACAGATGGACTGTGGTCTACCTACCTCATTTTACCTACCTCATTTTACACTACGATTCATATTTTGATATTTTGTGTACATATGCTACCTCCCATATTTTATATTTCCTTATTTATATATTTCTCC
>JAACJT020000834.1:0-17600 GCA_009936485.2 Gymnarchus niloticus | reverse complement strand
GCAAACTGAGACACGCAAGGTGATTGGGTGATGCTCTGTTCACTGCAAACTGAGACACGCAAGGTGATTGGGTGATGCTCTGTTCACTGCAAACTGATTCTTGGACAAGTATTACAGCAGTCAGCTTCAACTCAATAAGCTAAGCTCATGAATGTACACAGGTTTCAGCTAGCTCACAATGAAATCCATTTGCTCCTAACAGAAAATATATTTTAAATTAAATTAGCTCTATTGGCTTGTTGTACAGGGAATTCTTTAGTTTTCACCTATCCCATCTTGCTATCAATGAGATACGCACAGGTCAGAGCAATGTTTGGAGTCAGAGTACAAAGTTAGCCATTTATCCAGCTCCCCTGGAGCAGATTTCAGAAAACTTTTGCATACTCGAGGGTCCGATGGTGATATGACCACTTCGAAAGCCAGGGGACATGAACCAACAGCCTTCCGGTTATGAGCACAGACTCCTATCCCACAGACTAACACACCTCCCCAGCATCTAGTGAAGCATATTTAATTAAAGTAGACACACAACATTTGCTCAGCAGTGTAAGAGCCAAAGCTCCTCAGATGTACAGTGCCTCTTTACCCTCTGTTTCATGTGTACGTCAGAAACTACAGTGCCCCTTCAAGAAGGCTAATTAAATTTGCCAAGAATGAATGTCTGTCTCCCTTAAAGATAACAAGGCAGTAAAATTAGCGGTGTAAAAACTGGGCTAATCTGAAAGGAACAGTGAGCTGTAAGATCTCGTCACTGTGTGAGTCATATGTGTATGCAAATGTTATACAGTAAAACAAATGGGAGGCAGTCTGGTGCAAATAAACCCAGGTGTTTCTGCAAAAATCTGTGGCGGCTCCATCGTGGGTTCTTTTTTGCCACATCCTGATCCTTCACTCAGCATCACAGCATGTGACTTTCGTCACTGGTCTGACTCTGCCCACTTTTCACCCCGATTGCTAACAACATCACAGACCATCCACCTGTGAGGAACTATCTGCATGGCATTCTTAATATTTAATTCATTTTTGTGCATTTAACAAACACTCGTTTTAAATTCCATCTTAACTATCTTGACAAATAGAACAAAAAAGGATGCATATTTATAAATAATGATAAATGTTATGAAATATTTACCCAGTTATTCCCCCATGAAAAGCAAGTGCTAAGTACACTTTACTTAAATATTTACGTACCAGAATGCTGAAAGGAAAATGTTTAATAATAAATATTTTACAGGTTTTTACACAGTATATGATTTATAGTAAATCTTTGAAATTGCTTTTAAGTACATTTTTAGCATGCTTCCATCTATCCAGCATTAGTTTTCCAGCTCAGGGTTGCTAAAATTCAGCATTAGTTTATACTTTCTAAAGCCTGAATTATACAGTATATCATACAGTGCGAGTTTGAATCTGGATCCATGGTGTTAACAATCATGTATTTGTGCCCCAATCTTTGCCTGCATGTTTCACAATCTTCCCCACTGAACCGCCTCACATTTCAGAGAAAGCCTGCAGGCTCGCAGTGTTTATCTGCACTCAGATCTGGTATGTCTGATTTCTGCAGACATCTATATGGGTCTGTGCAGAGGAAGCCCCGGTGACATTTGACCTCCAAAAGAGTGTTTTCTCGTAACTCGCTTGTCTCCGCACAATAGCTTAATGAGGCTGTGTTAACCAAACCAGCTGGGTCAGACAGCAACGGCTGCAGGTATGCAACGCCACAGGCTATCCAATAATGGAGCAGACCCCCACCCCCAGCTTAAATCATCCTCACACTCAAAAACGGAAGCTTGTGGCAGCTAAATTATAGGAGGATTTCTGTGGACGCTACAAGAATATCTGTGAGTTGTCCATACCGATTAATGTGGTGCGTGGGTTATTTGCTGTTTTCAAATATTGACACTCGTGGAAATTAACTTAAATCCAACAAGCATACGGTTTCAAGAAAGAAATCTTGCTGAAAATGGAATTAAGATGTATAAAGATATAAACGGGAAAAACAGAAAACAGTCCCTTAAATTAAAATCATGTTTTTATTCATGCTTGAACTCAGAATTTTTAATCCTTTTTACAGCTGGCATGTCGTTTGAAGTAGCTCAGCAAGTCAAGAGCTTAGCCAAAGGGTAAATGTCAACCTTTATCTGGGATTTGAACCGGTAACCTTCTGACAGAGGGTGCAAGACTTCGAACAGCCAAACAAGCTTCGTTCTATTCTGCATCACAGCTGCAGCCTTTGTGAGCTGGTCACGGTCGTGACCCCGCCACCCAACCCACACACTCTCCCATCAGCCCTCAGCGGCTAATCCCTTCTTCGATTCTGACAGCTTTCTCCTGAGCCGGCTGACCAATTTCCTATTGAGAAGATAACAGCCTGCAAGATCCGGTCTAGTAGCTGCCCCTACACGGCACTTAGCAAGTGCCCCTTCTAAATTCCTCTGCTTGCCAGGACAGTTAGCTGCCAAGTCCCCTGGGATCCGACACCTACATTAGCAAATGGGCGGATTCTGGAAATTATTTGTGGCTTGCTGTAGTCTAATGCTGTATAATTCTAGCATGCTAAAAGGGGGTTCAGTGACCAGCTGACCTTGGACCCACAGAAGTTTTCCTCCTTGCTTTGTAAGTTTTGGTTCCTATCATCCAATAAATTTCTGTGTTTTTCCTTTTCATTTTTTTATTACTATAACAATGTAATTACCACACATTCCTCTTAAGTAGCTTTGGGGCAACTGCGTTGTGAAAGGCGCTATATAAAAATAAATTGAAAAATTGGAAATAATTAATATAGACAAAAGTTGAGTGACAGCAATGGCCTTCAGCATAAAGACTACTGTCTGGGGCACTAATTAACATCCCACAGTAAGGGTTCAGAAATTTCATGATTATTCTTAGATCGTTAAAAAATAACATGAGACATAAGCATGTAAAAAACACTTTAAATGAAATGGAATAGGAATTACCGTAATTGTTTTGTCCTGGCGTGCCCAGGAATCATGTTCCTGCAGGGATGGTCATGTTCAAAGTGGCTAACAATGGCTGCCAAGATCTAGATGTAGATGAAATATGTGAGTTCCTCCACTTGGACCGTAACATCCTCGGTGTGCTGCTTAAACAAGAGAAACTGGACAGATTTGTAACAAGGTGGCGGCTGGTAGATGATGAAAGGGTGGTGGACGTGGTTTTACGGTATGGATCCGTCCCAGAGATGTCCATCAAATGTTCGGGATAATCACTTTAACGGTTATATGGAAGAATATATGGGATGACTGAATGACTGAATGCTTGCCAAAATAAAGCCAATAAGTTTGGTACCAAACGGGCACAGCCTGAAAGCATCTCAAGAAGGTCTGGCATAGTGACATGAAACGTGTTGACAATCTGTTTCCTGGCAGGCAAAGTTTGTAGAGTCATTTGCATTGAAGTATATCATCTCTGGAGTCATTATCAAAAAGGGTAACGTTAGAATACATTGATTTAGCACAGGATCAAATGCTCCTTACAGTCTGAGCCCAAGGGAGAGCAAACAAAGGGATGTAAACTACAGTCAGAGCAAGTTTTCTCAGAACAGGCAAATTGAGGCATTTAGACTAATTTGTTTCCCACCCAGGGAGCCAGAGGCCAAGGCCTGAGGGATGGGGCCTCGTGACGGGGGAGGGCGGCTCCTTTAAGGGTGTCAGTGACCTGTGATGACACCCCTGGGATGCATTGTAATTGTTTCCCGCCCAGAGTTCTCCCTCCTGTCTGAGACCAGCCAAAAAGGACTGAAAAAGCTCCTCAGGTCCTGGAAGCATAGAGAAAAACAGGCATTCATCATAAAGACAAAAACTCTCCACACGCCATTCTTCTCCACGTTTCTCCTGCATGTTGCAAATCGACTCCATATGAATGTATTCCACATCTAATGTGTCAGAATTTCCTTGTCAGCCAGGCCAGGAGATAGTCTGACAGTAAAATATCCAGCTGTATAAACAGGTGAAATTTTCAGCCACAAAACAAAGCATATGTGCTGGATGCTTAGGGTACATGATGATGATGATGATGATGATGATGCTTGGGGTACATGAGGTTAATGCATTACCCCATAACCTGTTTTGTTTCTATATGTTAAGTAGCTAAGTGAAGATGATAGATAGATAGATAGATAGATAGATAGATAGATAGATAGATAGATAGATAGATAGATAGATAGATAGATAGATAGCAATAATAGTGAATCAGGTAGTAAATATGAGGTAGTGAATCTAGAAGAAAGTAATGGAACTACAGGAGTGCACGGTAGCTCAATGCTTAGCGTTCTCTCACACCTCCAGGGGTGGGGGTTTGAATCCCACCTCTGCTCTGTGCGTGTGGACTTTGCTTGTTCTTCCTGTGCTTCACGGGTTTCCTCCCAAAGTCATGCATTGTAGGCTAATTGGCTTGACCAAATTGTCCATGGTATGTGAGTGTGTTTGACTGTGCCCAGAGATTGGTTGGCACCCCACCACCATGGTGTCCCCCCCACAACCCTGAATGGAATCAAGCAGTTTGGAACATGGAAGGATGGATAGTAAAGGAAATAGGATATTAAGATGTCAAACCTACTTACATTGCGTGTGTACTCAAAATCCCTACTGACACCATAGGCATTTTTGTGTGATGATTCCACCTGGGATCGAATCGACATGTCTTCAGGGGGAAAAAAAACTTAAATTGAGCAATTTGTTGAGAACGGTACAAAATTAAATAAATACAATAGCTTTAGCCTCACCACTCAAAGGCCAATTCACTGTGCAAGGATGCGGAAATGAAAGCTGTGAGTAAACTCTTTGCACTGAGAGCCACACCCAGACAAAGTGGTGAATTTCCATCCAGAAGGTTGATGTTCAGTATCCCACTGCTGTTGAAACCTGAGTACACACACACAGGATAAAATTGTTAGCTAAGCTCTCAGGCATCTGGGTGACAAGAGGGTCCTGTCAGCTCATAACAAACATGGTCGTCTTCCTGACACTCAGACAGTTCCATTGTCCAATGGGAAGGGGTGATTGGGTTAGCCTGTCGTGCTAAGTCTTTAGCGTAGTCCTCAGCCACACTCCTGTGGCACCTCTGTAGGCCTCACCCAATACAGCTATTAAAGATGGGCCATGGGTGGGGAGCTGATTTGGAGCTATTCACTAGCGAAGAGGCTACTTAGGGTGGCAACAAATATCTACATTCTTGGTTGTATAGTTTATTTATTTTAAATTATTCACCTTAGTAATAGACACGTTTTTGTCATGCTTTTCTAACCCCCAATTATGTCATGACAGATTTTTTTCAATTCCGATACATTGGCATTAAAAAAACATTTGAAATTGTGAAAACAGATCTATTGAGGAGAACTAAGACTAAGACTAAGGCTAGGCCATTCAGAAATCATGAAAACAGATTCACTGATGAGGACTAAGACTAAGGCTAGACCATTCAGAAATCATGAAAACAGATTCACTGATGAGGACTAAGACTAAGGCTAGTCCATTCAGAAATCATGAAAACAGATTCACTGATGAGGACTAAGACTAAGACTAGACCATTCAGAAATCATGAAAACAGATCCACTGGATAAGCACTTTGAAGACAGATTAATGGGAACAGATGCAGTCATCGAGGGCCAGCCTGGCTAAGTCAGGCCAAGCTGAGTTTTAGTCAGTGGTATAGTGGCTAAGACATAAAGAATTAAAGGCTTTAGAGTGGAAACTGCTTTTGATTAACAAAGCTTGAAAATTACAATGTAAGTTATGATGCAAAGTTAAGTAAATAAAGCAGCGTTGTCTCCAGATGATTATGTGAGATCACGGTATTAGGACACAGGGAGAGACACTGAGGTATCAGGGATGTCTGTATAGAGGAAGATTTAAATGGATGCGATGCAGTCTGTAAAACAAGCAATGCAGTTCAGCAGAAGTCATGAGCTCCATTGATTGTCTAGTATTGCTAGATTGTTCAGTGATGATAATGGAACTCCGTTCATAAGTCTATTGTTAAAATTTCACTGCTTTTTAAAAATGTATGTAAATCAATAGATGCCAAAGATATCTCTAGATCTTTCCAGCCGTCGCTAATTAGATTCTGTACTTGCCAAGGTGAATTCCTGGCACATGTGTACATGACGTTACGTAACAAAGACATGGTGGTTTCCTCTGAACCGGTGGGAAAGGAGGACACCAGACTAAATACATCGCCATTAACAACTTTTTCATCTCGCTCTCAGTTATCAGTTGGATTCCTAGGGTTGGTAATGGGGATGGGAGGTGCTGTGGTCTAATTGCATACCTTATAAGGAATGTGAACTAGCATATTCCTGGGTTACTTACACAACAAGTAAGTTGCTGCTTGCATGGCCTGCAAATCCTCCATTTTAGATCTAGGAAAACTGAAGTGCTGACCTTTGAAGTGTCAAGCCAAGTTACCGGACATGCTTTCTGCTACCCCCGGTGCTGTCATCCAATAAGGAACCCAACGAAACACCGCTGAGCACGTTCCTCAGGCGACAGTTACCCTGACTGGCAGCATTTCTGTACAAAGTTAATAGAACTGTATGCTGCTGAACATTATGTCTAATTATAGCCAGCGTTCCTTCTGTTACACTGCCAGGCAGCTAATATCTACTGATCAAAGTACTTTTCCATTCCACGCAGCCAAAAACAGTCAATTTTGTCCTTTTCCCTAAACTTATGTGCTTTATTTAAAGATGCATCTGCTCACATATAGTGCCGTTTACAGTAGAACAGGCGAATTCAAGCATAGGGACCTTTATAAACCATAATTATAAACAGCATCTGTTACCACGGGTACAGTCAGGTATGGTTGATGCTAGCATTCAAACAGCTAAAGACACACATCTGCCTGAAATTGCTTGACCTGTGAGATACTCAACCAGCCTGCATTCCAATCCAATCAGAATTTGCAAAGCAAATGGATGTTTTGGCACAAAGCATGGCTGGGGCTGTGTTGATTTTCCACCGTTAAAACACCCACTCATTAAGTGCAATCAATCATCCAGCCATGTTTAATTCCCCTTTTGGGAAACTTTTCATTTAAGTTCATTGCACACCTAATTTACTGAGCCTAGCTTGTGTAAACTGTCTGCTTTCTGCATAGCCAACCTGAGCACAGGCATTTCTTTGTAAAGAGAAATGACTTACAGACGAACTGAAGACATGTGACCACAAAGGACAATGACCTGGTGATATGTCCACCAACTAGAAAGCATGCAAGACCTTCAAGGTTTGTCGAGAACATGCTGCCATGAAAGGTCCGAGGTGAAATATCCAAACATCGAGCCAGTGACCATGAGTTGGCAGTAAACACATATGTTTTAAACATGTCAAACATGGGAAAGAGATTCCTATACACATAATCCTGCCATTGCACTCAGCTTCTGGAAGCAAATATTTCACTTTATAAATATTTGACAGTGATCGAGTGGATTTTAAAATGTATTCCTTTTTGAAAAACAAAGAAAAGTTTGCTTGCAAGATTCGCCCTCCATCCACTGAGGCTCGATTTCCGCTCGTTGGCCGCTGGAACCCCGCCGAGGACAGGGGTGGGGGTGGAGGCATGGGCTGATCTCTGGCCAGAATCCTAAGGAATGGGAAATTCTACAGGCTGCTCCTCAAAAACGCTGGGTTTATTATCAGGAGACCGCTAATAGGCCCTGGTGCCTGCTGGGATGGATCTGCAAATTGCTGTGGACCGCCGTGCATTACTTCAAGAGTGGCTGCAAAAGAAAAGATAGAAAAAAAAAAATGAATTAAATGAATTAAATACATTTTATTAGGGTTATGCTTTGTTCACTATGTTGCAATGGTGCTCCCGGTGTATTACCCTATTTCTAATTATGCCCCACTCCCTGTGAATAGGATGCTTTTTGGGGAAGGGCTGGAGGGTCGGTGAGGGATTCCCAGCCACACAACCAACCACCACCAACCATTTGTTTTGTATACTCAGAAAACGGAGAGTTAATTAATGTGTTAGGGCAGCAGAAGGTCTCTTACCAAAGAAAGGTTCAGTTGGCACTGTCAGCTCTGCTGGGAACAGAAATACTGCATGTTTTTACCATGTTCCTGGCATTGTGTAGCTTCTACATGCAGCTGTGAGGATTCAGAGGGTTAGGGTTAGGGGAGGAAATGACCAAACATGCTCCCTGATATCATATCTCATGTCTTGATAGATGTTAGAAAAATGTAGACAGATCATGAAAGAAGAAAATGTTCCCTCAAAGATCCCTGGAATTCAAGACAAGGACTTGGGCACTTGGAGGTAGAACAAATTCATTACCTTCTACTCTGCGACACCAGGATTAGCTTACCCTAAACCTTTACAGTTCCAATACTTCAGCTGTTCTTCAGCTAGTCGCTCACAATGGAATTTTTATATATTTGTATGTTGCTGTTTGGCTTGCAACCAAGTTTTTTTCTTGGGCCTGCTAGGCTGGGCCAAGCCATCGGCACTTTAGTAGTACTGCTGACGAGGGGTCACTTGTCCTTACCTTACCAACACTGAGCCAACAAATACAGAGGGAACGGACCAGAAGACACTGCTCTCAGTCTTTAGCGGCCAAGTGGTCAAGAGCCTGGCAAGTCTCTTATGAACACATCATTTATTTGCCTTTTCCCACTCTAGTAGTGATTCAGGTCACGTCCATTGCTGATGGGCACTGCAGCTTTATCCCTTACCTGAGATGGGATTTGAGCCTACAGCCATCTTGGTCATGGTTTCACACTTCCAGGTGCTTCAAATGAGTCAAATGAGTCTAGTTGTCTCTTGCACAAATAACGTCAAATACTGCTACCAATCTGCAGCGATGTGCGCAGTGTTTAATGTCCTTATTAACATCACCCAAAAGATATATCTTCTCCCGTTGGGGTCCAGTCCCCTATCTCTGTCCTTAATACTTCTCCTGGTGCCCTGAAGCAGGAGGCAAATCGAGTACTCGCTGCCCACTCACCTGATACCTTTTACACTTTCTTTAAAGTCCTTCTCTCCTTCTTTTTACTTTTGAATGAGTTATCCTGGTATGCTAGTAGGAGTACCCACCCCTGGGGGGGGTACCAGGTGCTGACAGGGGCCCCCAGAAGTCTGGAATGGGGTTCTGATTACCCACATCACAGCCGCACTGGCAGGCGGGGCCTATTTTGGCAGCAGAAACACATAACAGAGTACAGAGACTGACTCTTTGCATGCCTTGAGTGTGTTTTACATTAGGAGCACTCAATATGTTTTTTTTTTTTTTTTTTACTCACGGATCCTACAGCATTCCTCTATGGCCCCAGCAAGTACAAACAACCAAATGAAATTTACCATAACTGAGTTTACCTTTAAAAGAAATGACAGAATTCCATGACAGCATCACCTAGTATGGTACAACGGCAGCCCGGGAGACTTGGTCACTGTGCCCGTTAGGCCTTTCAGAAAGAGAGCAAAACCCCTTCGTGGTTCGGTTTTTTTTCCTTTATTCGTCTCCCTCATCACGCAATTCTGTCGTCACCCCTTTGAGATCCAGCACTTGGGGGATAATGACACTTCTGCTCGAGTGAAGCATAAATATTTGGCTCCCCGAGGAGCCTGCAGTTATGTCTTGGACGGCACGCGGCTGTAAAGCACATAATGGCGGTTTCTCCAAACTGACGACGACATCGCTTATCCAGAAACAGATGTGTGGCAGGTTTCCATGTTCTTTGTCAGTTCAAGCTTGCGTTATCTTTAACAACATCCCAAGGAGTCATCGCGGCTCTGTGTTTTCCTGGAAAACTATCCGTTTACTTTGAAACGCTAACAAAAAAGAAAACCAATATGATGGCTTTACCTCCCTGAGCGAAGATTCCAGCGACCTCCTAAAGGAAAATGTTTCTTTTAAGCCTGGGAGGTGCAGGGGTGGGGTCTTAGGACCAGGATTATTTTTACAGTTTAGCTTAGGGGTTAACAACTACAGTCCTACAGCTCTGTAGATCTTTCCCATTTCAGGTGTGAATCAGACCTCAATACTCTGAAATCACTTTCTTATGCTAAGAGTTGGGAATTTCAGGTCCAGAAAGTATAAATCCAGACCAGGATTTTGTTTCAACCCAACCTGTTGAGTCACTAGGAGTCACAGTCACAGAGTACTCAAGTGGTTGGTTGAAACAAAATCCTGGTATGGATTTATACTTTCTGGACCTGAATCTCCAAACTCTGCTTGTGCTGTACTGTTACAGAAATGCCTGACACAAACTACTGTGTTCTGACTGAACTGACAGAAAAACGATAAAAGGTTTGAGAGGTGTGCCTGCGTGACGGCCCCTACGCGGCATCGGTGTCGCAAACATTGATGCCAGGGAACACGGTGAGTCGTTATTTAGCCATCTTTTAAAAGCACCTCCTGTAAAGAAGATCCTATCCACCAGGTGGGGCTAGTGTTGGCATGGGCTATAGTGGCAGAATGTTTTAGCTGGTAGAATAAATGCTTCCTGGGAGCATTCCTTCCTGGGCTGGCACAAACTGTTTCAGTGGGTATTAGCACACACATACTGCTTGGCGAATATAGCAAGTATTATGCTATGGATTCGGGGTCCCCACTGGCTCTAGCAAGTTCTAAAGAAACATTGGCGGTGTGTCGACGACACTCGGGACGAGAACAGCAGAACCCGTTATTTATGCTGCTGTTTTATGAGTACACCAGACTCTGGTGATGTCGTTTGCGAGTACGGCAAATAAAACCCACGCAGAATGTGGTCTTCCTTAAAAAATGCTCTAAAATGCTCAATTGAATTAGTTCATGCAAATCCCCAGGAAGCTGTTACATGTTAAGCATGTGTTAAGCATTATGAGGAGTTATAAAGCCTTCAAGGCCTTTTAAAAAAAAAAAAAAAAATGAAATATCTCTAAACACTAAACCAGAAATACTTAATTTCAGTGCCAGCATTGCTACATGTTTGCTACTTTAAAAACACCATTTGCATTTTCAGAACCTGCTTAGCTACTGGGCACATTGGCTAATGCTGTGTCTGCAGGACCAAAATGAAAGGGTCCTAACGGTGAAAAATCCCAGCGTACAGCAGAGAACTTTAAAGGCTGTGGCCAAAGTCTAACAAAATGTAAATGTGCTCATGTAACTGGAACAAGCCTGACTACCATGTGCCTTGTGATGATCAGGCATCCCACACCAGCCTAGTGACCTGTATTTCCTGTAAACCCATCACTACTATTGTATAAGCAGCTGTGAAAACTGGATGGATGAATGAATGGATGGATGAATGGATGGATGGATGAATGGATGGATGGATGGATGAATGGATGGATGGATGAATGGATGGATGGATGGATGAATATACCAAGTCCATGTTAATGTTTGTTTTCACCATCCACCATCTCATGCCGTTCTGCAAAAGAAAGAATAAATGTTTTTCAAAACCCACCTTTAAGGGATCTTAAGACCTTTTCCTGCACTTGGTTTGCTCACTGCAGCTCTCTGACCCGCTCCCTAAACAACCAGTTGCTTGCGTGAAGTTCTGAGCGACCGTGCGAGTCGCGTTCCTCAGTGAGAACCGCACGAAACCAAACAAGAAAACAGACGGTGCCCAATTATGCAGGCGAGGGGGGGGGGACATTTGAAAAACTTGTAATGCCACATGAATCATTAATTTGATTTTCTTTTTTGTATCGGGGGGGCGCAGCCTCTAAAGTAAAGGCAGTGAGTAATCGAAGCAGTGAATAATATATGATATTATATATGATTATATGATAATAATATATGTTCTGACTGGCTGGCAGGCAGAGTTTAGCATATTCCTGGATGTTATTAGCTTAACTTGTGATGGAATACAAACAAGGCCATTTGGTCTTCGGTTTGAGAGGACTGAGTGGAGAAGCGTGGGTTTGGCTGGTATCTTTGTTTGTTGCTGGCAGGATAGAGGAAGGAAGGTGGGGAACAGCACTGCGTGATATGCCCCCTCATCTTGCCTAGGGCTTTTTACTTTCTAAATAAAACCTGGTTATGAGGGTGGAGCCGTGCGTGTGATTTAAGGAGGGTGGGACCATCATAGATATCTCTCCATCTGTCTCTAGAATTCCAGAAGCGATCAATGTCATTCTTGTAATGCTCTATTCCATCCTTTACCCCCACTCAACTTCCATCATCACAGAACCATGAAGCATCATGCCCTGGGGTCGGGGTGGTCAGCTGTAAAATGTTGTACAGATGTCGCCCACATCAGGCTGGCATGCTGGGGGGGCAGTGAAAATTTGCATTTCTGACATGCCAGAACCCTGCTTCTGTTTGACCTAATGCCAAAGTTTCATTATTCAGATTAAGGGTGTAAACAAAAAGATATTTACTGATAAATTATTGAACTTGGATGAGATGAATAGTGCAGTTGGGCTTCAGTCTGACCTGTCTTCAATGGGGACACACTTTACTGTGCATGACTGTACTATCTACCTGTTTGGAAACTGGATGATCAGCACCCAGCATCATGTGGTTATCATTATCTTAATGTCTGCTGATTTGAAGAGCCAAATAAGCAGTCCAACAGCCGGAACCTTCTCGGGATTTTCTCTTCTCGGCGAAGTTGCTCGTAGTTGTCTGACAAAGCCTGGCTTGTTTTTGTTTTTCTTCCTCCGGTTTGTGTGTATAAGGGTGCAGGTGATGTGATCGCCCCCCACTCCCAGGGAGAGAGCCAGTCGCTACACGTCCCCACAGAAGGCCATGAGAGACAAGACCAACACAGATTGAACCAACCAACGCTAGCAAGCCCAGACCATTCTGCCATAGTAATGGCAGGACACTGGACCACTGTTCCCAGTTCCCACTGGAAGCACATAAATCTTTTTCTTTTAATTCACCATATAGTGAGCAGCATTGATGCAGGACCGAGTCTCTCAGGGGTCAAAGCAATCAGCTCTCAGAATCTACAGCTGGGCACTAAAAGGAGCATAAAATTTAGAATAGTGCTGCCTCTTCTCACTTCACACAAGTTTGTTCATGTTGCACTAGAATGAAATGCGACCGCTGATACACGATTAGCAGACACGTCCGAAAACACGGCCCGCAGAGCTTGAAATTTCAGTAATAGGAAATTTAAAGTAGAACTGTTGTATGTTCAAGGGTACAACAGCCGTTACCCATGGCATTTTACCTAGTAACGTTTGCATTTGTGCATTCACCTTCTTAACCAGAAGGGTTCAACATCATCAATCTCCAGGAGCCATAGACAGTGCTGGTTTTTCATCGTACTGCAATTTAAAATTAATTACTAGTTATTTGCCTAAACACAAATCTGTCACAGAGTCACAGGCTTATGCCAGCTGTTAATTAAAATAAGAAAAACATTGTGTTGTTCAAATTGTGCTCAGTTAACTGAGGGGTTTGAGCAATATGTTTCATATTAGCAGAGTGCACAATAACTGTAGGTATCATAATTATGTTCTTCCCACTCTGATACAAAGGTAGGATTATCCTTTTTAAAAGCTAAATGAGGGCTGGTGACATTTCAAGGTTATGGAGAAGAGGTAGACAATCCTCAACCTTGAGGGACCTAAGGTTGAGGAACTTCCTGTCAATTAGTAAGAGATTTACATCTGAAAGAACAGGTGGAGTAACAACGTCAAAATAAGTGCTCAGAAAATAACCCCAGGGATTTCACATACACTGACTGTGGATGCCTGGTCTTTTCTTAAGACAGGCCTTAGCGTCTCCCCTGGAGTCGTGGACTGGAAGAGAATCTGAAAAGTGCCTGATCCAGGCCTTGGCATCCTCAGGGTGAACTGGATTCCGGCCTACCTGGGTTCTCAGTAGTGTGACTAAACTCATCATTCACAAAGTATATCAGTCGGTGTGACAGGTGCAATCTCTCTGTGAAAAGTAACTCTGATATCAGGCAGGACGGCATTCCTGCTGGATTGGGATCGCAGCGCCTCCCGTCTTGTGATTTATCGCCCACAATGCACCATGACATGCAAATACTACATACAGCCAAGTAGTTATCTAGACTGATTTGCATGTAAATTCCATTTAAACAGATGGAAACAAAAATGTAAAATAGTGTTCTCGGGGTAATCATTGTAAAACACAGGTCAGTCAGAACAGGACATGTGGGGGAAACAAGATACTTAACATTATTTGACAGATGAACAAAACCTATTTCTCAGAGTGTAACAGTCTTTAGCAGGGAGTGCGTTTTTCTCTTCAGCAGACAGTAATTATGGGGTTTTGGTAAAAAAAGACATAAAATATGAACAGCTATTTGACAGTTTACGTTGAAGACGTTAAGTCGTTGTGTTGGTCTATGATTTTATAAAAAGCTATAAATGCTTGTTTTTTTCCTGCTCTTTTTTCATTTAAAACGAGCTAAAATAACCCATTTTGTATCAATAAAATGTGCTATAAACTTGAGTTCCGTAAGCCCTGATGATTGCAGGCCAAATTTATGGACTGAATGGTCCAACAGCACACACCTAAGGACTCTGAAACACACCCTGGCACATATTAAAGGAGGAGCCGTTGAACATGTAACAGGAAATGGTCAGAGCAAGTTGTGACCCCCTGCTTTTTCACTTTGGTGATTTCCTGTAGGATATATATTCACCATCACATCTCAAGTTTTAGGTACACCGTCAGATTTACATAGCAAAAAAGCACCTTCTGAATCTGGTGGGTCGGACCTGTGTTTTGAATGACGATTGTACTATAAAATAAATTTTAAAAAAATTGTTTTTATTTCCCCAAAACACGGAAATAAAATTCTTGAGTTTAACAGAGAGATCATACATTTTTAAAGTAAACAATATCAAGGATCTCAATACACGATAGTCATATGGAAGGTGTATTCCTGTTGGACACTTGAGGCCCACTCCCAGGGAAAAGGTGCAAACTCCAGGTGCTCTAACCATGTGAGCCACATGGAAAACCCTTCGGCTGAACAAACGGGTTGCTGTACACCTTCCAGCAGTCCACCAGAAATTTTAACCATGAGCCGTCTGAGCCGCATTGCAGACTGGCATGGGGGGGTCATCGTCACCCACAGAAACAGGAAAAGGCGCCTGTGAGGTATGGTAACTGTGTAAGTGAACGTGGGCATGTTGACAAACCTTTCAGACTCTTTATGAAACATTAGCATAGTTACAGTGATGCTGACCTTAAATGAAAGAAAAAACGGATGGGACATTTATCAAACAAAATACGTCAATTTAGAATTTAGCAGCAGTGATCTATAAAAACCATTTCCTTTTAATCATCTCAATCACACTACTGTTTTTGTATTTTATAGCAAATATTTACCAGTTACTAATTCGACTGCATGGGTCCTGCTACAATAATGAACATTTGTTTTAGGTACTATGAATTGCTGAAAATTCATATTTAACCCCTGCCTAAATGTCAGTTATCATTGGTGAAAACTGAAAATTAGACCAATTAATATTATTGACGATTGCAATACAAAAGCGGGAAATGAGTGCAACATAAGGGAGAGCAGATGAACCAATCAGAAATCTAAGATCAACAGCACAAGCAGAAGTTTCGTATCCACACACACGAGCACTCACGCTGAAAAATTTAGAATATAATGACAATTTTAAATTAAGATTAATCATTATACTGGTAAGAAGGTAAAACTAAAATTACGGCCAACTAAAACTTCAGTAATAAGAAACTTCAGCATTACACTTTCTGTTAAAAGTCTGCCATTATAAAATACCGGTTATGGTGAAAATTTAACACTCAACTTAAAATGTGTAACATACGAAAACCATTTTTCTATCAGTTCTCTTTGACTTTAAAGCAGCTTCAGAAACTTTATGAAAGCTTCAATCTAAAGGCAAACTGGAGAACAGTTTCAGCCGCCTTCAGCTAACCAGACCCAGCATTTGGAGGGAAAAGGAAAAATCAGCCCATGTTTAAAGAAAAGCACAGACATGAAAACCAGATACTGTATTTGTAATCCAAGCACGGTGGTTTTTTGAAAACTCTGAAGAAACCACGTAAAACAGATTAGTCTCGATAACGTCCCTCAAGCATTTCAGCTGTCAGGCCTGAAGACAAAAAACTCTAAGCCAACACACTCCAAAGCAGGCGTTTTGTACAAAAGTCAGAATTTTTATTCCCAGAGAAGCTGAGCGTGGAATATATAAACATTTTTCTATAAATATAAATGCTTCTTTAACAGTAAAACAGAATTGCATAAAAGTAAAATATTTCCATGATGTGGAAAATGTCGTTGGGGGGGGGACTAAAGCCATTTCAGAGGAATCATGCAAAAAAAAGACTGAAAGGTGGAAAAAAAGACATCAAGCTGGTACATCGTCAAAAGTCACCATGTAAAAAGCAGTGCTGTTCGCAGTAGAGTTTATGCTGGATCTGCCGAGAGAGAACAGGGCCAGCTGCCCGCCCGCACAGGCCTCTGAGGCTGCAGGGCACCCCGGTCGACAGAAACCCTCACCACCCGGATGAAGAGGCTGACACAGAATCTCGCTAACAAGGCCCATGACACATGGAGAGTCTGGAGTTCTTCATGAAGGTCGCTCAAAAGCAAGGTTCGACGAGAAACAACAAAGTCATAAACGACAGCATGCCGTTTTCTCTGACGTTCACCTGCATGACGCTCCAGGTAAACAAGGAGACGGGTAGTGACTCATGGTGTTAGAAATAACAGCCAACTGAAAGAAAACTCAGGATTTTGCAATGATCTTAAATGCAAGTTCTGGGAAAGATGGGGAATATAAGCAGACTGGCCCTTTGAATTTTCATCCCCCGTGTTTAATGCCACGCCACTACATTCTAGTTAAGTCCCCCCACCCCATCCTGGCTCGTGTAACGCCACTCAGAGCGACATGGGGACGAGGTACCCTTCAACATCTCAGTGGGGACACAAACACCCAGAGGCAGCTTCTGCCGTCAGATTCCCACCCCTGCTTAAAAACATTCCTGAAACGTTTCTGCAGTCCAATGACCTTTGACCCTCACACTTAACCCCAGGAATCTGCATCGATCATGAGACATTCTTATACTCACACACGTGGCCCTCGACTGAGTAGCTTGGAGGGGGGTTAACACTGAATAAACACTCGTACCTGTTTAAAGACACACTTTGAACTGGGGGGGGATCTTTAAAAAAAAAAAAAAAAAAGTGAGTGAAAGTCAGCCACATTAGATGATATCTGCACTTTCTGGGAAGGGCTTGTGTGTGAAAGAGGTTTAGGTCTGGTGACCTTAATGTAGGACATCTCAAACCACACAGCCACCAAGGAGTCAAAATTCACAATGCACAAGCCTTGTTTACATATCTGTAAAAACATAAAAAAAGAAAGTCCCTCATTATTTGATACGTGTAAAAATTCAAAATTAGTAAACGCTCCTTATTAAATACTAATATATACTTACAAAATTTCACGAATGCTTATTTACAAGGAAACACCAGAGAGTTTCTCTCACAAATCCACAGACTGGGGTGGGGGCTTTACTTTAGTTAAAACCAAAAAAAAAAGTGTCTGTGTAATTCGGTATTTTGGGTTGCACGGTGAACAGGGGGGGGGGGGGGGGGGGCGGCAAAAACACCCCCCCCCCCCCCCCCCTCCCCCCCCCACCCGCTTTGTGTAAAACTTCCCCCCGG
>JAACJT020000833.1:0-11030 GCA_009936485.2 Gymnarchus niloticus | reverse complement strand
AGGCACGAGTCAGTACATCACAGGGTGTGTGCGCAATCACACATTAAGGGAAAATTAGAGATACCATGGATTTTTGTTCTGCTGGAAGAAACGGGAGTACTGGGAGGAAACCTGTGCAAACATAGGGAGACAACACACACACACACACACACACACACACACACATTTGTATTTCTGACCTTGTGGGGACCTTCCATTCGTTTCTATGGGCCTAACCCTAATCCTAACTATGACGCCCCTAACTCTTACCCAGCCTTAACTTTAACCATTAGTAACCCAAAAAAATACAAGACTTTTGGCTCTTTTGGTTTTTTTGATTGCATTCACAGATTTTTATAAAATTAAGTTTTCCCTTGTGGTGACACAACAAAAGTTCCCACAAGGTAAAAATGTCAGGTTTTTATTACCTCCTGGGGAAATTTTGTCTCCACAGCATAATATAAACATGGTATACACACACACACACACACGCACGCACACGCACGCACACGCACGCACACACGCACACGCACACACGCACAGGGGCAGGATTCAGACTCACAAATTTGACAGTGCGAGGTTACTTTGAGCCACCGCACTGCCGTAGTTGTCAGAATATCTGCAAACTGTGTATTCTAAATTATATATTATATATATAATTATATATTCTTAAAGCATTATCTTGAATTATTACATCATTATCAATATTTTAATAAATAGCAGGGTTTTTAATCAAGGTAATTATTAAAATTTAACATTAATGTTATGCTCACAACAACATTCTGTCAAGAATCAGTTTATTGCTGTAATCACAGCAGTTTCTGCGCACTCACTAGCCAGCTCATTAGCTACAGCCGCCTGCTCTTGCCAAGAGCCTGTTTCTCAGCATGGTAATGTCGCCTGACCTCTAGGTGTCTTTTAGCATGTGCTGTATGTAGACTCACGTGCTTGTTGGGAACAGGGTGAAGGGGTGAAGGATTGTTCATCTGGCCTTACACTGCCTGCCTTTTTCAGATCACTTGCCATTGTGAAACAGTGAATGCACGCTACAGTCTAACCAGGGCTTCCCACTCCGTGAAGACAGATTGTACTTCATAAAACAGTCAGCTCATGGCCTACAGTGAGATTTCCAGTCAACTGATTCCGAGCTGTTTTTTTCCCCCTTGAATCTCAGAAACCAACATACAGACATTACAAATGAGGTAGTCTTTTCTTCAGTCCACCATGGGCTTAGTGACTGTTCCTCCCGAAATACCAGTAAGGTGCTCTGTCCTCAGTACTCTACATTCAACACTCCTGCCAGCCATACCCCATGCCCCAGTAACCCCTCGTTTCTCAAAGTGCAATCTGCAGATGACTTCATTCAGCAATTCCACAGCTTCATTGCTTAATTAAATCAGGGGTCACACCTGACGGGAAGCACCCCCTTTCAATACAGACACCCCGACTCAATAAAGACCAACTTAAATCCATCTGTCCATTTTCCAAACTGCTTGTTGTGGGGGGGGCCTGGAGCCTAACCAACAAAGCGGAGGGTGGGCACAATGTTTTCCAGATAGTGCTAACACTACATCCGAAATGCGTTAAACATGTAACGTGTGAGGAGGCACGGCCTGTAAAGGTATGAATGGTCTTGTGTGTTTCGCGCTTTGTACGCTGTATCATAGTGTACAATGCAGAATTTTTTTAAGTAACCACTTTGTTTTACTAGTGGTTTTTTTTATTTGTGTTCAACTTATATAAAACGCGACTTACATAGAATGATATGGACCGATTCACTTACATAAATCAATGTCTGTATACTTTTTATCTCATTTCCTCAAGTCACACCATGACTTGAGTTACTCATATATACAAGATGTATGGCTATACAATTTGTAATCCATGTTATGATTAAATGATTGCCAGAGAACACATCAGCCATATTTCAGTTTACGTTGCATGCTATAATTTAGCATTACAGTAAC
Source organism: Gymnarchus niloticus (assembly GCA_009936485.2). Lineage (NCBI taxonomy): Eukaryota > Metazoa > Chordata > Actinopteri > Osteoglossiformes > Gymnarchidae > Gymnarchus > Gymnarchus niloticus. Next base: position 9,084 of record JAACJT020000833.1, on the reverse strand, counting down.
CAGTGGTGTTTTTTACTGTCAGACTCAACAACCACCTGTAGTAATTCACTGACTGGAAAGCACGGTGACTAAAACACCCCTGTGCTGGACAGCAATGCGAACCACCAGGAAGCCTCTCCTCACCTTGCCCTCCTGTTACCGTAATTAGGTGTTGTGCCAAAGAGTCACATTGCCACAGTTAGTGGGATGGATCAAAATTCACCACAGGGGAGTAAAAAACTTTGGGCTTCTTAGTATTAATGTAATCGATGGTCAGTCTTTAACTTGAGAACAAAATGTTTTCCTCATCCTTTAGTTTATCCTAGGAATAATCCATATATTGTGTAGCCAGACAAACAATAATTTTTAAACAAGAGTTTCACCATTAATGCAGCTTATTGTCACGCAGCCGACAGAACAGTCAGGGAGACCCAAATGCAGCGAAGGGGATGTTATTTTGGGAACCAGACAAACAGACTTGGAATCCACGAAGTAGAATCCGGGGAGGAGGTGAGTTAAGTCCTGAGACGGGAGATGCAGGGGTAAAACACAGCAGGTTAGTACGGCGGACCAGGGCAAGGACGGGTGCTGGGACAAGAGGAGAGCGAAGGGGCGAGGAGACACAAAGAGCAAGGTTTATCGAATGCCCAGTTAGACGCATAAGGCAGTTATGTACTTCGCGACGAGACTCTCGCATGGCCGTGCATATAAATGGTGAAACTCATGATCTGCAGCTGGAAAGGTGGCATTCTCACAAGGGAGAGTGGGGGAGGGGCATGACACTTATTGATATTACTGTCAATGGCCTCCATCGTATTGCAGATCCTAACCATCTAAAATTCATCATTTTTAAATTGAGTACAAGGAGGCCAAAGGTGGCTGACCTCTGGTTTAATGTTCTGTGATTTAATGTTAAGGTGATGCTTTTCGGCACTATAATATGAACTACTTTGTAACTGAGGCCTTCAGTGCAGTTTTATTTCCTGCCATTTCAGTAATGATGGCACCCTTTCTTAGCATGTGTTATTGGAAGAATATACAAGACTCTGGGTCATGTGCATAAACAGGAAACAAAACATTATCATTTTTTAAGTAGTCTTATAGAAAACATTATTCTTAAGTTCATAATGTACAACTGCAAATACTTCTAGTTTACACTCTATTGTATGTTTCAGCTACAAAATCGGCTCAAGATCAACAAAAATAAAAAGGGTTGAGTTTTTTTAACCAGTGTAAAATTGACTGGTATGGTACCAGTACTGGCAGTCCTTACATATGGTGTGTTTCCACCGCACGGAACCGGCTCGACTCTACTCGCCTTTTTTGCGTTTCCATTGGCAAAACTGAGGATAGTACCTGGTCCCGTTTTTTAGTACCACCTCTGTCGCGGTTCCAATCGAGCAAAGTGGGTACCAAGACAGTCACGGACGGTGAATGATACCCGCTACTGATCGGTCAGAGAGAATCAACAGCATTGCGTCATCAATACACAACGGGGTATACTGGGCAAAGCATTTTAGCAAGTTATTTTGAATTCAGCTGACCGTCTATTGTTTTTAATTTTAACCGATATTGACGTGTGCAAAACCACACCGTGGTCAACTACTATTACATATCAAAATGGGCATGCAGTCTATGTGTGTTTCAGATTTTTCACTACTCGTAAAGTCGCCGCCGCGGACCGTCTGATTGGGCGTTTGACCGAGAAAACAACCATTTTTCAGCGGTGTTTTGTTTTGCTGCACTCAGCCTCTTCTGAAATAAGTTTTCTCCTTGCTGTGACAAATAGCCACAGCGCAAGAATCAAATACAGAATTCCTACCATATCATACGTTGTTCTTTCCTGTTTGTCGAGTTGATGACGTTACGGGAATTGCGTGCAGCGTCATGAGAACCAGCTTTCTGCAATGGAAATGGAACACCAAGCGAGTCGAGTAGAGTCGAGCCTAGTCGAGCTGAGTCGAGTCGAGCCGGTAGCATGCGTCCAGTGTATTTGGATTGTTTAGCTGTTGATCACCTATTCAGTCTCGATCATAGGCATTTTAACAGTGTTTAACCTGTGTCAACTATAAAAGGTTCTGGGTTACAGCGAGGTAATCGGGGTTGTAGAGTTCAGCTAGGTCTTCAAACTCCAACTCCACATGGACAAATATAGCATCTGGCAAATTGGGAAAAAGCATACATGAGAAGCTGTGCTCAGGTCATTTGTGACGTACAGTCAGTTAAGAAACTCCCTAAACATCCACAGTTCATATGTCCAAATTCACTTGTGCATTATTTTTTTTTTATATTTAATCTTCATGCTGTACCATTCCATGAAAGTCAAAACTGGTCTGTGCCCTGTTGTTACAAATGAACAGAACCCAAGAAAGAACTGATGAAAGATTGATTATGACTACTACGCAATTTTAAATATGGTCCAGAAAAACACCTCAGATCGAAAACAGAACTTCGTATCAGCACCAAGTTGCATCAATGTCAGGCTGATTACATAAGTTTAACCAGTCAAACAACTGAAAGCAAACTAGGTAAAAGGTTATGATGGCTAGTTGCTTACCCAAGACTGGACAAGACTGCAAGTATCTCCGCCTTGGGAGATATGTCCTCTTCCCTTCTACTGCGAATGGAAATATGACTATATGAAATATAAATATGGATAAATATTAAAGGTGAAAAAAATTAATTTGCAGCATGGATGATGGCCCCTCTTTTCGTTTGCTGGCATAAAACTAGAGAATCTACAAATATAAGTCTTATTTTATAGGAAGAGTTGCTGCAGTTAGTTAGCAGACGAGTGCTGTAAAACTGCTGATAAGTGATGCATGGGACCCCACAGGTTGTTTGCTGCAACCTTTGGTGGTGTGAACAGAAACACTAGCAGCGCAAAAAGGCTGATTCAACACTGGCCTTATTGACAAATTAATGGAAAGAGCTGAGGCTGGAAAAAATGTACACTTTGATGAAAAGGATTAGATGAAAAAAAAAACACCGGCGCAACGTACTCCTGGATAAAGGGTATCCCAGAATGACAACTCTATGGGTGCTTTCAAAGTGTGGACGATTTCATTCTGAGATACCTGTCTGACCCCACCACACTAGGCTTCAATAGATATCACTGGTCCTCTGTAGACATCACTATGTCCTCACAAATCCTCGCAAGGCATCACTAGAACTCAGTAGGTCTGACGAGGCTTCACTACGCCTAACTTGGCATTACTAGGCCTCATCAGACCCCACAAAACCTCGCTAAGCATTACTAGAACTCAGTAGGTCTGACAAGGCCTCACTACGCCTAACTTGGCATTACTAGGCCTCAATATACCCCACAAAGCCTCACTAGGCATCATTAGGTTTAATTTGGGCTTGCTGGATCCTGCTAGGCCATGGCCTCTCTGCTATCTAAGGAATGAAAGTATTGTGGAGGGTAGATAATAACTTCTCAGGCAGCTGTGACACTTTTACACTCATTTCCAGGCAGCCACTACTTCACACACATTTGCCTACCCTTTAGTCACTCTCTATCCAATTTCCATTCATGAAACCCCCACCTCCTTCCCCACATTATCATTTGGCACTTATGACGTGGAAACGATGACAATTTAAAATACACTTAAGAAATACACTGATTAAAACATCTAAACGTGTGTAGCATAACAATTTAAATCACTCAAGATCGGCACTTGGATACTAATGTTGTGAAGAAATAACAAGAATCAAAATAATATTTTTCTTCTACTTTTGCCTCATTGCATAATTTATATTTCTTTATATTTCTAAAAAACAAGCAGTAATAGTTTAAGTCTGGACTGATGATAAACAGTGTTTGTAATGAATGACCTGAAACCGCTTTAGGTTAATATTGGACCACTCAGGGGTTAGCTTAACACCTCAGAACCACAGCTACTGTGTGTCGCCCATTACGTGGCTATCGCCAGCATTGATTGGCTGTTCAGGATACTGCCACTCACCCTGGGTTTTGAAGCCTAATGTTGCACCAGCATTGATTGGTTAGTTCAGGATACTCACACCCACCATGGGGTTTTGAAGCCTTATTTGTCCCATCACTAAAAAACAGTGCTTATATCTCCTATATCAACCCATCCACACATCATTTGTAGAGCTGTGTGGATGCATTTTATTTTATTTACATAGGAATTATAGACTATATGACTATGATCATTCTTGGCTAGGGAAGTGATGATCACCACCGGTGCTGGTTGCAGGCCCACCATCAGCATCAGCAGTTTTTCTGAAGATGTATACTTTTTTACAACCCCTGGATGTCTGCCAGATATTATCCATAAGGCATCACTCTGGTAGGGTGAGGAGTTCAGGGAAGGATGGATAAAGGGTGCTGCACCTTGTTAAAGAGAGGTCATCGTCCCAGATGGAATACTGGGTTTGGCTGGGGGCATGTGAGAGGTGGGGTTAGCAGGTGATGATCTTGTTGAACCACAGGGTTGAAGTTGGGCCATGGTGACTCTGCTATTTTAAGTCCAGTGTGTGGACAGCCTTACATAGCATGCCACTCTGCTCAAATAGACTACCCAAAACTGAAAATGCAGACACAAAAAAATTTCACAAAATAAATTGCAACCAAATCTCTACAGGCTTCAGGGATCCAGGTGCTTTAGATCAATAAAGGTGAATTACTTTACAATTTTGTGGTTAACAATTTGTTGGTTATAATGAAGCAGGGGCCCGAGCAATTGAAGCTTTGTGTTGCTGTGCACACTGTAATTTCCAGCAGGTGTTCCATCCTCCCCCTGTTGACCTCCTTTCTGCTTTATATTTTTGAGTGTTACTGCATAACAGGATGGATAAAATTAAACTCAGAATGGTCAAGAACCCACAAGCAAATGTAATCATTCCTTTTTTCAATCTTGGAGAGATTGGTCTAGGAGATCTTGGTCCCAGGTGCCCTGAAGAAAACAAGCAGGGCGTCTACCTAGAGTAATATAAAGCCATGTTTTTAGGTTTGGAAGCAGGAGAGTCACACAGATATGGGACGACAAGGATTCAAACTACACCTGCACAAAGATCTGGGGATGGATTTGAACCCAAAACCTAGCACTATTCCATCGCAGAAGAATAACATCCATCTGTCCATCTTCTAACTGCTTATCCTTGTCAAAGTCATGGGACAATAATATAGCCTTGAGGAAATGCAAAAAGATAATCACCAGTATATACTCTAAAGCATTCATGTTCTTAAACATATTTGCTAGGTGAGTAATACTGACCATGATCTTTAAGGAGATCCATTTCACAAGCCCTTTCAGTTGATGAGTGAATGGGTAGGGTAAGCTAAGAGTTAAAGCTGGTTGCGTGCTTCGATGAGGACCCCAATCATTTAAGTCAACATTTGTGTTGAATCGTGGTGAGGGTAAAATCAGAGGTCAGCATTCACTGAGGAAGACTGTGGAAAAGGTGCAGTTTAACTTTGCATGTTTGTTTCTCACTGTCTCAAGCTTGTGTTGTTGTAACCAAGGAAACAAGATTTGCTGCTGGTAACAGTACAATTTATCAAGCACAAGGACTCAGAAGGAATGTTTTCAAATGGAGAGGGATTATAAATAATAATTTGGTTTTTTTTTTGAATGTCTTCCTCACTGTGCTTTCCCAAGCTCTTTAAACTGTTAAGGAATCAAGTTATTTTCCAGTTTAACCCCCATTTTGGTGCTAACTCAAGATACCTGCAGTCATGAATACATTATCGTTAAGACAAAGAACACGCACATTTTCCCAAACGATTCATTTTTTTTCCCAGATATTCTTAAGCCAAGAAACCAAACACATATTCAAGTCCTCACAAATGTATGACTTTGGCAAAATATCTGAAAAGTATTCAGATGAAATATATCCGTGTGTTTTTAAGCCATTTTATTTTCTTCAAAGTCTCCTACATATCCAATATTCTCTGAGACTTCATTGCACAGTAAAATTCTACTATTGCAATAACAATTTTCTACAAAGGAAGCAATCTTATAATTTTGCATTCTGCAGGTTTGCTGGTGTGAGTAGAGAATGGCATCATTACATGTAGGAAAAGTATGCATACATTGTGAGTTCAGATATTTTTCAAATAGTCTTTTACTCACAGGTATGACTGGTGAGAAAAAACGTAAAAGTTAATTTACATTAGCGAGTACAGCAAAATTGCAGGTCCCCGCCACCTCTGTTTCCTTTCATGTACGTCACCGACAAAAGTCAAGGGAATTACAATTAATGCAGATTCACCTTTTCACTGCCTAGAACACCATTGACCTCAATGGTCTCATCCTAATGCTTCTTCAGGAAAGTTTTTTCCGAAACCATTCTGTTTTGGGAACAGAACCTCGATACTTGGGGAATTTCTCTGTGGTTGTGCACCACACTGACTGAGCTTCAAGTGGTATAACCCTCCTGTGTCTGGGAGAAGGGCTCCATGGAAGCCTTATTTATGGCACCAGTGTTGATTGATAGTTTGGGGTACCCTACATCCACTGGTTTTGATGTCCCTTTTGTCTCAACACTAGTGACAAGATCTCAGTAATGTGCCACAGTGACTCTGGCTTTAAAGATGTCGAGCGTCTACACCGTAAAGGGGAATTCTTAACACACACTCGTAAAGCCCACAGTGCCCACAGGTCGGTAAGCCAGAATCTGGTTCTCCTCCAAGAGGCACGAATGCATGCACAGACATAGTGAACTCAGCAAGAGATGATGGGCTGCAATCCATCCCAGTCATGTGACGTTTGATTTGCTCTGGAGATAAGTGCTGTAAGACCAGCCTGAAAACCCCTCACCTCTGTCATTCCCCAAAGCACAGTATCAGATATATTTTTATGCATATATTTCATCAGCAGTCAGTTCTACTCATGGATATCTGCAGTCTGCCAATACTATTTACTTTTGAGATTTAAACTCTTTATTGCTTTGATTGAAGAGATAGATGTTCAGTGATGTGTTTTACAAAAACAGTCACTTTATGTTCTTAGATTACAAGTGAAATTAGCTGAGAATATATTCAGCATTTGGGGTTGTTATTTGCTATTGTTTATCTATCTGTGGTATACAGAGATATATAATGATGTATACAGGGTATATAGAGAATCAAATGGTGTGCAGTCAAAAATGCTCCTTAAGTCTACTGTCCCTTTTTAAAATTCCAGAAAGTGAGCAATAAAATTGTGTTCAATTTTAATTGTATTTTTTAATTTTAATTCTAGTTTCAGTATTCATTTTCACATTACTCAGTAATTAGTACATTATTGAATGGTGGATCTTGAATTCCAGCAATGCTCTCCAGGATAAGCGGATGGAAGATGGATCAATGGACGGATTATGATATTATTATTGTGTTAATCTTAGCTGTGGGTGGCCTGGTGGGTCACACCTGAGCTTCAATCCCACCTCAGCTTTGTGTGTGGAGTTCACATGTACATGTTAGTTTTGTTCCTCGGTTCCATACCTCACATTTAGACTCTTGGGTGCCTCTAATTTGCCAGTTGTGTGTGATCAGGGTGCACCCCAGCCTTGTACCCTGTGCTCCCTGGGATGAGCTCCAGCTGTCCCTTCATGACCCTGACCAGGAAAAGCAATTGGAAGAAGGATGGATGGATAGTTTGGTACAACAATGACCTCCTTGAAGAAGTGGCTTTAAAATAAATTTCACTGAAACTTAAAAGCAGCATACAGACTGAGTGATTCAGGAAGGGAATAGCAGATTGCAGTGACCATGCTAGATACTCTTAAATTGCGCCACAAACAAAATATAAAAGCAAGTGTTGGAATCATGAAGATAATGTCTGTGCAAGGTCACGACGGCTGCGGGGCATCCTTCCCCTTCTTCATCTGTCAGGAAATGGATCTTTCCACATTTTGAAAAGAACATTTTCCTAGCAGAAGAATTAATTGCTGCCTGTCCTGTTTTGCAAAATCGAATTCCTGAACAGACCACATGCAGAAGGCAATTTAAACTTCTAAACTGTTGTGTTACGGAGAGAATAGTAATTCTAGCAGTATGACGAAGAGGATAGGGGAAGTGTAAGTCTTCATTAGAGGTGATTCCCAGTGTGTCAGAACGGAGGCTGGAAAGGCGACTCTTCTTGATGGATTTCATGTGATGACAGCGGCCAACCTTCTGCAAGAAGTGCAGCATTCCTTATGGGCTAAGAAAACCCAAAGGAATCACTGGTCACCAGGGATGGTAAGTTTCACAACTGGCTGCAACAAGACTCTGCAAATTTGTCCTCTTTGTGGTTGCAAGGAATCTAATTCTGTACTTTGAGCTTGTCATTAATTGTAGGAAAATTTCATATTTTAACTGTAGAAGGAATGGGAAGGAAGTCAAAGGAACTGAGAGAAGCTGAGAAAACAGAAAGACAAAGAGAGGAGCACTTGATTTGGAAGACCCCCTGTAGTGAGCATAGCTAAAAACTGACTACAAAATTAAAATTAGTAGCAGTTCCACTGCTAACGAGATTTTTCAGCAGGTGTCATTTTACAGTAACAATTTCTCACCAGCCAATTCAGTGATATGAATTCCCTTTTACTGGAAATGACCATATTTAGGTGCCTGAAATATTATTTAAATATAGGAGACAAACCATATTTTTTAACTATAATTTATTCTGCATTCATATTCTTTACATAAATGTGAAAAGATCGACTATATGAAAAAGTACTAATAAATTGCCTTGGCCACATTGTAAACACAATTGCATCTTGCTGGTGTACTAAGGTTTTGAGAAAACGGTTTCCAAAGTAACTGACACTGACCACTGTTCATCTGTCCATCTGCTGTCCATCTGTGCTTTATAAATTCAAGCAACTTCAGTGTAACTTCAGCTTTCTGAGAAACGACACCCTTTTCAAGTTATTGTAATATGGAGATTTTTCTGTGTCTGTAAGGCTCGTTAGTAGAAACACTGCCAACAGCAATTACTGATATTTTGTACAGAATATACAGTACATGTGCTTATACGGACGTATATATATTAGTTTCCGATCCATTTCCTACATAACAGTGACACAATTATAATTTGATACAAGACTTGTCCTTTTATATCTATTGTTCTACTTGGACTCATTAATTTGTCCTGCCTGGTGCTGGCCTGAGGA